>JAWQRJ010000431.1:0-21351 GCA_033557515.1 Diorygopyx duplodentatus | reverse complement strand
ATTGACACTGTTGTTTAGACACATGGAATTATAGTGACGTTTCGAGAACTTGTTATAACTTATTATTATATTATAGAAATATTTTTGCTAAATAAAAACGCCTTTTTCAATTTTTTTTAGTTTGCTGGCCATAAATTTATGGTTTTTATATCTTTATTAGTAGTTTTAAACGATCCAAAAACCCAACCCAATACAGTGGCCTGCTAGATCTCCAGACTTAACACCACTGGATTTCTTCCTCTGGGGATATCTAAAACAAAAAGTCTACTAAGCTCCTTTGGCAAATAATTTAAAAATTTTGAAGCAGAGGATTATTGTAGCTATTAGGGAAATTAATTTGGAAATTTTAGGAAGCGTTTATAGGGAATTTAGGATCAGGGCGGAAAAATGTGTCGGATTAAGTTGAATAATTACTAATTTATTTAATAATTTTAACAATAATGTCAAACGGTAGTTTTTTAATTTTTCTTGTTTCTTTTTCTATATTATTGTTTTTAATATTATTTGGCTTGTTTGACGTCTTTAACAACGTCGAAGTAACCACTGTAAAACTTTATTATTAGAGCTTTTGTTCTTACCAAATGTCTTTTTTTCAAAATATTTAAATTGCTGGCCATAAATGTAATGGTTTTTATATCTTTATTAGTAGTTTTCAACGAGCCAAAAAATATTTCAAAGAATGACAATTTGTCGTAAAATGAATATTAAAAAAGTCTTTCCTATTGGCAACCACATCGCTTTACACACTATATATAGAAGTTTAATTGATTTGATTGAATATTATTGTATAATTCAAATGCAATGTTGATAAAAGTTTTATTTAGCTTTAAAGTTTAATTTATTTTTTAGTTGCATATACATTTTTGTGTGAATAAGTTTTAATTTTATTTAAATAGTAAAATTTACTAGAAAAAATAATAATAATTAAATTGTAATAATTAATTTTATATTATAAAGTAATTTTGATACAGAAATAAGGAAAAATATCGGCCTAAATCGGCTAAGGTAAAGCATTTCCCAATGTAATTGTTGTGCTAAAATAAACATTTTGCAGTAATGACCTCTTAATATAATCAGAACGTAATCCAACCTACAATGCAAAATATTGTTCTTTGTAAAAACAGGTCTTTTGGTCTAAAGTTCACATTAAAATCAAAGAAAATGGGGCACATTTGAGTGGTTTGGAAATGAAAAATAATCAAAAATTAGTTGAAATAAAGCATAAATTTAGGATTTTTAAAAGGGTAAAACTTTATTATTAGAGCTTTTGTTGTTACCAAATGTCTTTTTTTCAAAATATTTAAATTGCTGGTCATAAATTTATGGTTTTTATATCTTTATTAGTAGTTTTAAACGATCCAAAAAATATTTCAAAGAATGACAATTTATCGTAAAATGAATATTAAAAAAGTTTTTCCTATTGGCAACCACATCGCTTTACACATTGTATTAAAAAATGCAAGTTAAGACAAATTAATAAGCGAATCGAATGTCCATAAATTGGCAGTATTTCTTAATTTGTTTTAAACTTTCTACATTATAAAGAAACTCATTCAAGGAAAGTTTCGTTATCGACTTTGTTTCCGTTATTATTTGCGATATTTTAATTTCTTGCCCAAGTTCTTAAGATATTTGATTTTTTTTACTTTTAATAGTTATTTTAGTTACATTTTTTATATTTATTAAGCCAGGGGGGCACCTAGTTGTTGGTTAATATTAAAATTTAACTACCAATCTTAACGGCCAGTGCGGAGCAATTTTACAAACTTTATATCTAAAGCTGTTGGTGTTTACGTTCTGCGTTTACCCCTCGACAAAAAAAACGTGCCCTTCTGCGAACTTGTCTCCCTTAACCTGTCTCGCGGAGCACTTGGCTTGATAGAGAAAAACTGTTTTCATATTTGGAATTAACACGCCCAATAAAACCAACACAATTTGTTTTTGTTGGCCAGTGTAATATATGTGATAATTAAATCTGAATCTATAAATCAAGTTGAAAAGAATCTCTGAAACAACTGACCGAGGGTACCAGGTAATAAGGGAATTGATGATAACGGATTAGCCGATAGCTCGAGAAAAATGGATCTAGGATTGCTTTCTGCAGACTAAAAACCATTTTGTGGCATCATATCAGTAAAGAAAAAATAAGATTAAAATTAATTTAATAAAAACATATCATAACGTATATTTTAGGTTGAAGTAATTCGAAAGGCAGTGCCAAGTGATTCAATTCATAATCTAATCTAAATAAATCAATATGTACGTAAAACTAATCATTTTCTTCGGAATGGAAAGTGATTTTGTGGATTTTTGTGTAATTTTTACACTTAAACTGTCTGCTCATATTAGAAATTAATTGTTTTGCGTGCTTTGCTGTTCAACAGTAGAGAACACAAAATTCGTATATCTTACAGTAGAGGATTGGGACACAAAGAAAAGACAGAAACAGAGAATAAAACTCACAGGGTGAGTTATTGGGCATCGTTGTTCAATGAAATTGGGGGCTTGAACTGACGTCACAAACCGTTAATAACCTTCTTGTCCTAATTATCAACGGTCCTAATAGTGAACTCTTCAAATTGCCAACTATTCTACATTAAAAAATAATAATATTGTGATTCCCTAAACAAATAACACTATAAACATAAGGTAACATCTTTTCGTAAAAGGTTTTCTTTTTTGGTGTTTTTGTAGAATTGAAATCAACATTTTGACTCACATATATTTTGTTGGAACTGACATACGAATAATTGTACCTTCTATATTTGTATGCAGCGTTCAGTAAGTATTTTATGTTAATTTTGAATTATTTGTTTGTGTTGTGTAAGTAATATTAGTTTGCCTCCCTATCAACTCAGATCAAAAATGGCGATTAAAAGTTATTGATATTGTAAATATGTGTAACCAACCCCTAATCAATTTGCAATAATCAGAAATTGTCTCTTATTACTAAGATAAATAAGAAAAAACATCAACAAAATACAAAGAATTTATTTTCGGTCATTGGAAATTACAATATTTAAGCAAGTGTTGTCAGAAATTTCGGGCATACCATGTTTTATTGTTAATTACTGCAAAACGGTACTTACTTTTTCTGAAAATATTTTACTCCCCCCAAAATCGATTTTACTTTTTTGAAATTCCTTTCACTTTTTCTGAAATTGAGAAGGTATAAGTTACCGAAATAAAATAGTTGATTTTTGTTGACTAATTATTATGTAGGGTTTGCAACATGGTAAAATACCTTTTTGTAAACAACCTAAAATGGGTAATTTTCGGTTGTTTTTTATTAGTTTAAGGAGACCAAAAACTGCATAAGTGGCAATGATCTAATTAACTATGAATGTCTGCGAATAGAGATGGGACAGGGGAGAAGATGAGCTTATAAGGGATACAAAAAACTAAACAAACAAAGGCGACGGGAAAAGCGAAGACGACGAATGCAGAGTGCATTTTAAAGAGATGGAATATGGAAGATGTAATAGATAAAGATAGGATTAGATAATTTTGTAGTAGCTATTCAGGAAACAAAGCAGAAACTGGGAACTGGTGTAGAGGAATTGGATGATTGTGTGCTGCAATAGCGAAGGAAAGAATAGAATGGTAGGAGGTGATTTCTTAGTTAGTAAAAGGTTGAAGAGAGTAGTAATAGAGTTCCAAGCTGTATCAGGAAGAGTGTGCAAACTACGGTTAGGAGGAAAATACCAGAAAATCAGTATTATAAACATACACGAACCGACAGAGGAAAATGATGTAGAAGTAAAATAGGATTTCTATGGCCGTTTGAACAGAGGGTTTGATAAGATCCCCAGATACGATCTAAAAATGGTAATTGGAGACGCAAGTGCGAAAATAAAGGACGAGATTCACTGACCGACTATAGGAAAACAGTCTACATGAAATAAGTACAGAAAGCGGATCGAAGTTGACTTTGTCAAAGAAAAGAACATGATAACCAAAAGCACATACTACGAAAGAAAGGACATACACAAAGGCACAAGATCATGATCAAGGAAAAAGATCAAGAACGAGCAATAGCGAAAGTGAGAAGTTTAAGAAGAGGTTTAGATGTAAACTCAGATTACTTTATGGTCGGAATTAGAATACAACTAAATATACCTGAAGGTAAAAATAGGAGAACCCAAGGAAGAAATAGGGGAAAAAAGCTGAGACTACAAGAAGATAAAGAAAGAGGCAGATACGAAAAAAATACCGAACGAAAAACTGGGAAAAATAAGTATGGGTCAAACAGTCGAATCGGTGTGGACAGGAATTAAAAATGAAATCAGAAAATGTACAGAAAAGGGTGAAGAGGTGAAAGTAATTGGAAAAAAAGATGGTTCGATGAAGAATGTTAAAGAGACCAACGTATGAAGCGAAGAAGAAGCGTAAAGAACAAAGGAAAAATGCAAGAAGATACTCTGAGAAAAGAAAAGGGAGCAATACGAAAATATGTTCAAAGAAGAAATAAAAAGATAAGAAATTTATACCAAGGAATAAAAACGGAATAGGAGGGCTACCAACCAAAAACAGTGTACTACAAGAACAAAGAGGGGGAACTGTTTGACGACGAAGAAAAAATAAAAGACAGATGGAGAGAATATTTTAACAAATTCAACAAGGGTTACGAACAAGGAACAGAAGGCGCTGAGGAGGAGCAATATATTTTGATGGAAGCAAGCCCAGAACCCCCAAGTAAAGACGAAATCAAAATACTCTCAAAAACTTGAAGAATAACAAGGGAAAGGATACTACTAAGAGTACTACAAAAAACATCAATGTTTAGCATTCGCTGACGACATCTGCGGAAAAAAGAAGAGCGGAAAGAGCAGTGCAACATCTAGTGGAAGCAGCAGAAAAAATGGGTCTACACATTAATGAAACCAAATAGATCAAATATAGAGAAGACCAAATATTTATGGTATGGACAGATCAGCTTTTTCTAGAGAATCAAAAGTTGATTGTGGTCAATGAAAAACAAAACTTACAAAACCTTTAAGTCAATGAAAACAAAACCTTTAACTTCGACGAAGTAGAAAGATTCTGCTATTTAGATACAATCTTCACAAGAAAACCTGAAACAAAACAGATATCTGCATGCACTACAAAAGCTAATTAAGAGCAAGATGCATGCCCCAAATGTATGGAGAATGCAACAACGGAGGACCCCAAAGACGATATTGAACAGGAGAATAGGCGGAAGAAAGAGAAGAACAAGAAGACCGAGGGAGAGATGGCAGAACGAAGTGGAGAGCAATCTAAAGAAGATAAACCAATATTTGCAGAAATATAGTAATCTAAATTGTTTTCTAACTGTGTCGATAGAATATTGGAAGTATACTTTCACTATCCATTCATTTTGGCATCTTTAGATATTGTTTAAAAAAGGAAATACTGTAATGTTTATAAAAGCATGGGATATCACATAAAATATTTTGTTATCTTCATTTTTGTCACTTGATATCTTAGATGCATCATACAGAGATTGGGATAAAATTCCAAGAACTGCAGCACTGATGAATTTAATATTAGAAATTTCAAATCAGATTTGTTAGGAAGAAAGATAAGATAAAGAAATTTCAGTTTACTTAACTGGTGGAAAATATGTGTTCTATGTTACATAGCGATATTTTCCTCACAACAAAATATGGTGAAACAATTTGGTACATATTTGTTAAACAAATATGGACATGTTTGGAATACATAGGAACTACAATTTGAATTTCTAAGAACGACAAAATTATCAAAGTTCAGGTCGGCAAAATTTTTACCATTACTAAGTTTCCTATGCTCACCTTTCTATCATATTTTCTATGCTTACTAACCCGAACACAAGTTTTATTGCCTATTTTTTTTACTGTAAACTGTAAGTGTTGTAAATATTAAACATTTGATCAAAGAAACGCAATCGATTCGTTTAAGTTAAGCTTGCATAAGTTAAATATGAACGCGAAGCTTTTAAAATCGGCAATATTTATGAGTTTAGCGTCCTAAATTTCCATGTTCGGGCAAAGCGTACGACGAGAAAGTGAACAGCGATCATCTCGCTTCTGTACCGAAAAGGGGAAAGTAATAATTCTGAAATTTCGGTTTGGCATACGTACGCGCCGTGTAGATTCACTTTCTTATTTGAGAGACAGGTGCAGTGCTCCCGGCGACCAAATAGTGGCGCCCCCATACTGAAAATCTTTCTCTCTAATTCACTTCGAGTGTCAAAGCGCAACTTCGCCTCCAAGAGATGGGCGACATACTTACCCACATCCTCGCGCAATCTTTCTCTACTCGACTAGGCATTTTCTCTCGCGTGTATAAGCTACGGGGCAATTTGCTTTCGGTTGCTTGACTATTGCACTTTGATTTTCTTTTTTGTAATGAAAAGTGGAAGTTGGGAAGGGGGACGTCGAAAGTGCTAAGAGGACGCACAGACGGACAAAACAATATTTTTTTACCACCGTGCGAGCTCGGTCTACCAGGTACTTCTTTATTATTTTCATTACTAAACGTTATAAAGTAGCTATACTAACTGATTAAGATATTTCTCATAATGTCATAATAGGAATCATATGTAGTACAAAGGTATAGCTATTAAAGTTAAATGGTATTTATGACCTTAATAGTCTTTATTGCATTATGGCTTTACTCCACATTCCGTTTATTGAACTCCACGTCAATTCAATTGGATTGAAATTTTCATTTAAACTTTTTACAGTAGGAATTTTGTTTTCAATATACATTTTGTAAATAGTACGTTTGATTTCAATCCCTTGTGCAGAAACTCTTGAAAACTTAATATATTTTATTCTATAAAACTTAAGCATATAAAAACACAGTTTTATCACTAAATATGTCATTGAGTCAATTTAGGTCATTTGTTTGCAGTGTTTGTAATATTATTTATGCGCACCTTTATCATTTTCTTTTTCGCAATAGTAACGCAAATAAAGTAATATCTCTAATATTTACATTACTGTGTATTTTACAATTCAAGCTTGTCTTTCTATTACTGATTTTTTTCCGATTTCTTATATTATAAAACAGCTTTTGCTTGTTTTTAAATTGGTCATCAAAAAACATGCAATTTGGAATTTTATTTTATTCTTACGTTTTTATTAGTAGTGCATGCAACTTATCGTATCCTTGTTTACTTAAGATACTTAGTGTTTACAGACGATTTCCGGTTTTATCTATCATTAATAGTTTGTCTTGCTCGTGGGAAACCCATCTTGCAATTACGTCGACACACATATGAAAATTGTAGGCATATTCTCTTTTTCAAAAGCTCACTCAATTTGAATGGCGGTATAGAAAGACTTTTAATAACATAAGAAGTCCGCGTACAAGTAGAAGATTGGGTCAAGGAAATGAACAATATCACGCAACACGTTATTACAGGTGTCCAAGAAGTCACTTCCTGCAGTAAATTGAGCACTAGTTGTATTGATAATACCTTATGATGAAACGAGCACGTAGATATGTGCAAGTTTAATATTTGCTGCAATTTGGTTGTAATGTTTTCATATTTAATTTAATGAAGAAATCGCGTTTGTTTTTTTAATCAGAGTCTGACTTCTTATGTCCATTTATAAGAACACAAACAGGGTTCATCAACTGTCAGAACAATGTAACACTGTAACAATGTAACAGTCAATTATATCTGAAGAAAATGGATTCATTATACTCGTATACAAAAAAGACCAGTTTGTTAAGAAAACGTATTTGGATTTAAGCAAATGTCACTTTGTTGTTAGTTAGAGCAGGAAGATTAATAATATGTGATAACGTAATTATCTCATATTGATTATCGATATCTACGAGTATATTATCGCAGAACGTTTATAATATTACATAAAATAAATTTATTTTTGTGCTTTTTACTTTAGTTCTACAAAGTTCATAGTTTTAAAGGTTATAATGTGTACCTGCTCTGTAGGATTTTCAAACTTGCGTTGGTACATATACGTTTATGAGCAGAGCATAGACATACTTATCTAAAGTCAAATAAGCATGGATATTTACACATACCTCTCGAGTAGAGATAGTATCATTCAAACCATGGGCCTCAGTGGTTCTTTTATTTTTGTGATAGTTATAATTGAAACGCTAATACAGACTTCTGTAAGCCTGCAGTGCGAAAATGTCGAAATTTGCAGACAACTTCAACACGCGAGTTGTGAAACTTGCATCAGGGCTCATCCGTGTTGCAGTTGGTGCTCAGATATAGTATGTGAGTTGTGTATTTATGTTTTCCGCAATAGCTTAGGAATCCCATACTATAAAGTGTACAGTTCTTCTGTTCTTATGTGATACTTGGTTGTAACATTTAAATTTTATTGGAAAATAATTATGCCAAAATGACTAAAGATTTTAATAAAATTGTTGATTTCACTTTTCAGAAAAGTACTTTTCAAAAGATAATTTATTTATCAGGACATTTACAGGAAACCTACACAAACCGACGTTATTGTCCCATTTAATTCCTTTCATGACACAACAATTAAAAAAACAACTTTCGTTTCTTATATATACAGACTAAAAAATACTCCTCTCAGTTTTAATTGCTTAATTGTTAATTGCTTCTAACAATGGTTACGATATCTGCTATTTTAATAATATATTTCAAAAATACAATGTTAGACATAATAACCATACAACACTACTACATATAGAAGATAAACCTAAACCAAATCTATAGAGCCATCACTTACCAAGGCAAAATCAGTAACAAAATTAAAAACATTGCTAATAAATTCAACATTTCACTTGCCCTTAAAACAAACCATAATCTAAAATACGTACTTAACAATAGTAAACCACCTACCAAATTACTGGAAAAAAAATGGTGTATACACCCTAACATGTGAAACTTGCAATGGTACATAAATAGGAGAGACCGGCAGAAAAATCGAAATTAGAGTCAAAGAACACCTCACAAGCAATAATTCAAACTTCGGTAGACACATAAATTTTAACAATCATAAATTCACAACTGATCACATCAAAATCATTCATCAACTGAATAAAGGCTACTTAATGGAATTATTCGAAAACTATAAAATAGATACATTTAGAAAAAACCACACACAAAACTTACTACTTAATGATCAATTGGAAAACAATATTCCACATATTTACCATTCCCTCAGACAGCCTTTTAATAAGAAAAAAAATTTATAAAATTTTATTTTTCTACTTTACATTAAATTTTATACTATTTCATTTTATTTACGTAAATATTATTAATCAATTTTCCAATTATTTTAAACACATAATTTTCATTATTTTTTTACTCTATTTCCCCCTTGTGTTTTTGTTTACATTCTTTTCGTTTTTACTAATTAATGATTGAAGTTTCTCATTAACTCTATAATTTAATAATTTATAACTCGCTATTTTATTATATTACAAACATTAACTTTCTAAACTTACTTAATATAATTATTTATATATAAATTCTTCTATAAGTTGTTGTCTACAAATGTAAGATCATATAACTGTTATAATCATAATTCTTACAATATAACAATGTAATTTTTAAACTCTAATTTTAAATTCAAAATCGACATGAAAGTATGATTATGATATTATTACTTACTTTTATTTTCCAAATTAAAAAAAATACTAAAAATTTAGCATTTCTTTTCAAACGTTCAAAATGTCATATTTCAAAAGAATTATAACGGCGAATTAATATTATGAAAATTCTTTAATTGATTCTTATAAAACTTATGTAAATCTTATGTTAAGCTTCAAAGCTTCAGTGGTTATTTTCAGTAGGATCATCGGATGAATTTAGAAATTTGAAAAAGATGTTTGGGTTCGAATTAGATACAATTTAATATTAAATTATTTTTACGCATCGATAACTGTATGGGAAATCTAATTTTACACACCGGTGCGTGAAATGTAATGCTATTCTTATGGAGTTTATTTTACGTACTGGGGCTCACAAGAGTCATCATGGCAATAAATTTGTTTCAATTGTGCAAATGAAAAATTGTGAACTGTCAACACGTATTACACCTGAGTGTTTTCCTCAAAACAAAGCTAAACCGATGTTAGTCGTGTTCTCTGATCGTAAGTCATTTAAGTATCTTTACAACTTATGCCTTTTGTGCAATAATTTGTAGAATTATGGATCACGATGATGCAGAAGTTATAAATTGTACTCCTCCAGACGTTACGGAGGCAGCAAATGAGGAAATTACATCATTGCTAACAGAAAAATCACTGGAAATTTACGAAAACTCCTGTACAAAATTCATGAAATTGCGGAATGAGAAAAATGTGCATTCTTTCTCAGAAAATGTAATGTTAACGTACCTGTCGGAATTGGCCAAGAATTTCAAATCGTCAACGCTCTGGAGTCATTGGACAATTTTTTCAGTTTATAAAGGGGGCCACCCGAGGAAACATTTTTGTTAACCAAAGTAGTAAAAAATATGCAAATATCCTAAAATTGTATTGTATTTTTTTTTAAAATATTAGGTTATTTTAGTATTCGGAGTTGTTCTACCTGTCGGAATTGGCGAAGAATTTTAAATCGTCAACACTCTGGAGTCATTGGACACATTTTTTAGTTTATAAAGGGGGCCCCTGAGGATAAATTTTTGTTAACCAAAGTAGTTAAAAATATGCAAAAAATATGCATAAAATTTTATTCGATTTTTTAAAATATTATGTTATTTTAGTATGCGGAGTCTGGTGTTCTTAGAAGAGATTAACTAAATCAGAAGTTATTCAAGACGCGGGTACAATTCTTATTGTCACTATTCGTGGAACCAAAACCAAATTTTCACAAAAATTCACTATAATCGAATATTTGGAATTATACGAAAAATGTATCACCCTACGCCCTGAAAATTATGTGGAAAAAAATTGTTCATTAATTATCAAAAACGAAAGACTAACTGCCAAGTTATCGGTATAAATAAATTTGGAAAGTGTCCTACGAAATTGCAAAATATATAAAACCGCCTCACGGCGAACAATATACAGGCAATTGCCTCAGATGGTCGTCTACTTCTTTGTTGGTTAAAGGAGGCGCAGATTCAGTAGCATTAAAGAAGCAGGGAGGCTTGAAGTCTTCAGCGGTTGCCGAAGGATATATCGAAACCTCCATAACGAGAAAAAATGATATATCAGACAAATTTTTGTCAATTTAGCATAATAATAACGCAACCACAAATAGCAATATTCTGGCGAAATCGATAGATGAAGCTGGTGCGAAATTTGAGTAGTTAACAAATTGTACAATTAATATTTATGATCACAATAAACAATAAAGAAAGGTGATCGATTTGTCTTTTAATTAATTTTTAAATGTATGGTAGTCGAAAAAGGTAGTCGAAAAAGAAACACATGCGTGAAGAATTTTTTACCCTCGTGTGGTTGTAATCTCCAAATTCGTCTAAAAAGCACTTTATGCACTTCTCACACAATATACTACTATACTTGGCGTTAAATAAAAAAAAACAGAAAACAGCTTATTACTAAAACAATGAAATTTGTGAAAATTAATCAAGAACGCTACTTAACGGTGAATTTTCAAACATGGTTTTCTATAATAAACGGCTTATTGGGAAGACTTTTTAGGGGAGTGCCAAACATACCCAAAAATCTTTCAATAGACTGATGAAATAGAAAATTACCATCTAATTTTCAAAACATAAAATCGTAATATTTTATTCTGCTTGGTGTGTTATTATTAATTTATTTATTTATATATTATATAATTTATGTTATTTTCTACATGATATTTTTGTGTAATTAATTTTTCAATAAAAATATTGAAATTGGGACCACTTAACTATTAAATTCTATTACACAGTTTACCCGTGACTAAAGATTTCTCACTAAATGATTTCCGATGGAAATCAATTACAACAATCAACAAAATTAGGAATATCAATATAATTAGGAATAATTAGGAATACAAAATTAGTACGACAACGTTGAATTTTTTTTCTGTGAAAACAGTTTCACTGCCAAAATTTGTTTAGAAGACATACTATAGAATTATAGAATACAGTATAATGTACACATGAATAATGAACTTTGCGACTTAAGTACTACAATTAGTGTGTGAATGAAATTATGAATTCTTAATTATAAATTTCGTTAAATACTAATTACTTAGTATATAAAACAGCATTCTGCTTTTTCGATCACAAGTGGTTTGAACTTGCTCCAATAGGGAACATTTTTGAAGTACATAAAACATTTTAAAATGTTTGTGAGTCGGTCAATAAAGTATTTCATATCATGTTGGAGATATCAAGATACCCTTTCTAGTGCGTAAATTCATTTCTAATTGCGTAGAAAACTAAATAAAAATAGAAACAACAGTAAATTTTTATTCTATTGGGACATAGACATAATACGAATGTCAAATATTACGGATTAGGTCAATTATTAAATAATTAATATTGTGGATTTTTTAAAAATGGAATCTAATTGTACTTAATTATTTTTTTGCCAATAAAAAATCAGTAGGTTATGCTTATTTTAATTATTCACTTTTCTTCTGTTTAAAATTCTAATCAAAAAGATATTCGCGTTTTAAAATAGACTCCCAATATGTACTTTTTAAAATAACTTTGGTATCCAAAGTATCAAAATATGTATAATAATAAATTATGTGCATCTCATACGTTAAAAGGAAATAAAAATAGATTTAAAAAAAATAGATCTGCCGTATTTAAAGGTCTACGAAAAGAATCATATCAACAATATTTTCATCTGTTTTCTTCGTTTTCAAGAAACGAAAAAATTTCTTCAGGGACTTTCTACTTTGTCAATTCGGTACCCGTTAAGGTGTGAGTCCAAATGGGTACTTTTTCAGAGAAAAACGCGTGAAGAATCTAGAATAATCATAAAATAAATTATGAAAAATCGTATGGTAATAAAGTTATTGAACTACTAACTGTGTTAAGGGTAGTTTGCCCACCGTTTCTGCATTTTTCAATTTGTTTTTATATTATTCTAATTCGCAGCATCTCCACTTATTAGCCGAATATAATATATATATATATATATATTAGTATTAAACAAAAACAAAAAACAGTATTAAACGGTATAAAACGTACAAATAAACTGCAGAATTGTGGGCACTAGTCCTAAGGGAATCCCAGAACGAAACAGGAAAGCCATTTGCATAAGTTATAAATATTACCTATTTTCCAAGCATTTCGACTAGGTTAAAAAAGGAATAAAAGTTTAAACTTTTATTCCATCCTTTCTAACAATTATAGGCTCGTTAGAAACAATTTTTTTCATCCAATTTAAAGACCACTTTAATATGGGCTTTTAGTATCCAATTATGTACATACTAATAATAAATGCAATTCAAACGTATTGTTATAAATTGAATCTTTATCATATTAACCAAAAATAAATACTTGATTAAATTACAAAATGTATATTTCTTTAAACTTGGCTGCAATGCAGACATTGCTCAGTAGGTAAACTTAAGCGGGCCAGAAAATGTCATATTTCATTCTCCCGATTCAAAAACCGAAACAGGGAGAGAATACTGAGCTTTAAACAAATAAGATGTTTATTAGTTTTTTAATCCCTTTAAACATTTGCTTTTATTATTAAAACGCATTGTATTACACAAAGCTTTAGTTGTATGCTTCTTATAAGTTCCTCATAGTTTTCCTCAGAACTCCAATTTTCGTGTTTCAGTATTTCGAAAAGCCAAAATGCGACACTACGAAAAATTTGAAAACCCTAAACTGTTCGAGAAAGTACATTTTCGACGGGGGCAACTCCGTGGTGAAATCTATGGCCCTGCAACCGTTCTCCAATGCGAATGAGGCCGAAGGAAAACCAGCAGTTCAAATTGCGCCACAAGAAATCGACGTGTCCCTAAGATTACGTGAGAAGACTGAAGAATATTCATTGGAAAATCTGCTACTTTTCCAATTTTTTAGATGACCCGGTTACGTTTCAACTCAAGTATAAAGCAGCAGAAGATTATCCCTTGGATTTATATTACTTGATGGACTTGACGTTGAGCATGTCGCCCGATCTTCAAGCAATGATATCGTTGGGATCCTCTATAGGCGAAGAAATGAGGATGTTAACCAAAGAATATAAAATTGCCTTCGGATATTATTCTGATAAGGTTGTAAGTCCTTTTGCAATGATGGACCGTAAATCTTTGGCGAATCCCTGCTCCAGTTTACGGGAACAGTGTGCGAAAGGATTCAACTTTGTGCACGCTTTGAATTTTACAGATACAGTAGCGGATTTCGTAAAGAAGGTTATCAGAATAATATTTAAATAATTTTTTATTTTGACTTTGAAAATTTAATTCACGTTTCAGTTAGAACAAAGTGAGGTAACTGCAAACGCTGACAATTTGGAAGGTGGCATCGATGCAATTATGCAGATCATCGCTTGCCAGAATTATATGCGCTGGAGGAAATTTTCCAGGAAGATTGTTGTGGTGGCCACTGGTGGTTTGATGCATTTTGCTGGAGATGGTCTATTATCGGGAAGTGTAAAAAAGCATCCAGGCACTTGTATGTTAGACGATGATGGTGCTTACGATTCCTTGGTTTATGATTATCCGTCATTGGGAGAAATTTACCGGAAGTTACAAGAAGAAAAGGTATAACACAAAAATAAGTGCAAGGAACGTGTGCATCTTATTCATAAATTTGTTTCGTTCATGACTCAGCTTAATTATTAAACTTAGTTAAGCCTACCGGTTTTTTGTTTTTCATTTTGTAAACCAGGTTGTTTAAGAAACAAAATTTGGGAGTTCCCTTTAAATCTATATTATAATCTAAGATAATTACGAATGAAGAAGGAAATGAAGACATCTTCATTGCTTTTACGTACTACCTATTTATTAGACCAATCTTTTCCCTTAAATGCTTTCTGTTCGTGCCATATTTGGCTTTTTGCTGTCTCCCTTATATTGTCTCCTTATAATTCATCAATTTTTCTTCTACATCTTCCGCGGCATTTTGTATAGGTAATTTTCTTTATATTTCTTCTTTATATTTTTTGTTCACTGCGTCTTCCTTCAACTATCGTGTTGCCAGTGCATATCCTTCTTTTCATGTCAGACTTGAAAATATGATTTTCTTGACAAGATGTTTTCTAAATACATACGCATAACTTATGAGCGTACAAAATAGAGACAAAATGCTTCCTGAATGTGCTGCAGTTCCTTAACTATAAGATTTGAGTGTGGCTCGTCACTAGTCATAGGTAGAAAGGTCATGGTCATGGTAGAAGGTCCGGACAATTAATTATGATCTTCTTTTGTTCTCGGGTCCCGGGTTATTTATGAAAATTCGGTTGCTTTATACAACATCAATGTAACTTTTTGAAGCAGAATACAATTAGTGCTGTTGATATATTTTCGATAAGGTAATTTTTCTGACTTGAAAAGGGAATTTCGGGTATTTAATTCTAGAGTTTCGTTATTTTTCGTGCTTCTACTGCATATATTATAATAATATGCTACATTTATACTTTTAACAGTAAACTATTAGCATAGCAATAAAGATAATACTGCAGATATAAAAATAACTCTGATTTTATACACTATAATACACTATAAATAGTGTACACTAGTGTACACTATAAATAGTAACGGTATGTGCAAAGACAGGTCACAGATCCTTCTCCTTCTTTCAGCTTCTCAATCACTGTGGATTGTAGTTCCCTTCATGCGAAGGTTTCTTCAGAAATTTCTTGAAGGCTGATCTTGAACTGATCTCTTGAAGGCTTCTTGAAGAGTTCAGTTCTCTGAGTTCTTTACATTTTGTTGATTAGCTATAGGACTTTGCTTAGTCTGTTATTTGGAGCCATATCTTCCTATCTTTACATCTCGTCTTCCAGTCTCGCAGGTTTAGATCCGTTACGTCATTCATTACAGCGTCCCACCATCTGTTTCTCGGCCTTCCTCTCCTCCCATCTCCAACGGGTTTTCATTCTGTAATTCTTCTTAATATTCAATTGTCTTGACTATGACAAATAAAGAAAAGGAAGAAATATTTGATTTTTCTTCTTTGTTTCTTCGTTCACAATTTTCTTTGTTTCCTTTTTTGTACAGCGGTTTTATGGCACCTTTGTTCCATTCTTTCGGCATTTTCTCCTGTTACCATACGTATTTCTTGCACTAGCTCAAGTATTTTGGTGTATAGTTGTTGTCCCCCATACTTCGACATCTCGTTCCGTATTCTATCGGTACCTGGCCCTTTATTGTTTTTTTGCTTTTTTAATTGCGACCATAACTTCTGTTTTAGTTGGGGTTTCTACTGCAGTTTCTCTTTCTGGGAGTGCTCCTATTGGTATAAATCAATTTGCCCCATTCTCTTCCAGGGATTCTTCATATAATAATGTTTTTTTGTAATGTTCCTTCCATGCCTTTTTTTATTTCTTCCCCCTCGTTTACAATTATTCCTTCCTGTCTTGTCATTTCTTGTGTTGTGACTAGATCTTTTTGTAAAATTCTAGATTGTCTTCTAGATTGTTATGGTTATCTAGTGCCTCTTCTTTAGTATTCATAGTTTTGTGGTTGTTTCTGGCTACTCTATATTGTACTTTTTTGTGTTCAGCCATTCTATTCTCTTCATGTTTTTTTTTCTTCGACCGCATTTTTACATTCTTCGTTATACCACTCATTGCAACCAATGCATTCATCAGCAGCTCCTGTTATGTTTGTCTTTATTTCATTCCATTGTTTCTCACCTCTTCATCTGTAGTTAAGGTAGAGATTAAAACTGTTAAATAAAAGTTTAATGGCTTTTAACGTAAAATTGAAATGCAGATACTATCAGATGGGAGTATGAGCACCATCAACTTCTTCTTTTTTCTTTGTATATTCCAGATCGTTTTTGATTTTTTTGGAATTGTAGCGTTTCTTGAATAATTATTTAAGATCACAATAAGATAAAGAATAAATTGTTCTAGATGCTCCCAATAATGTTTCATATTTCGGCGATACTGGAACAATTACTTCAGGCCAAAATAATGAAATAGATAAAAGATCTTTAAATAAACACGTTCAATATACTGACTATTCCATTTAAAGGAAATAGGAAATTATAGGAAACATAATTAGCGAAACCTATGAGGAATAGTAAGCACGAAAAATAAACCTAACAGATTTTATTTCGAGCAGGAGATTTTCAATTGTTTTCCACGACCTACTAAAGATCGAGTTCTTTTACAGATTTCTTCTTCAAAATCATTATCATTAGACCGTAAATTCAAAAGGTCAAGGAACTTTGAGCAATATTTTTTAATATTTTGGGACAAACGATTATAATACAATTCTTATAATACCATTTTTTGAATTATTGGAACTATTCTTCTTAACTTTCGACAATCCCATGGAATACTGTGCCAAGTCGCACCTTTACAGTTCCTTCTAAATTCGCCCTTCCGTACAGGTCAATCCCCTTTTCATTTTTGGTCCAACGGGTACCACTCTATTAGTTTCGTTTTCAGCATTATTCGTGTTATGTCTTCTGTGTTTGCATATAATTTGGTATTTTTTCCATGTTTATTTTGGCTGTCCATACGATTTTACACTTGTTAAATTGTTGCTTCATTCAATTCTTCAATCCCCCTTTCCTTCAACGTTATTGTTTCTTTAGGTTGTCCTTAGGTTGTCTTTAGGTTGTCAATTTACATACATTATTATACAATTTTGTTATCTCTCTGGTTAGTTCTTCCAACATTATCTGTATTTCTGAAAGTTCAGGTTGTTTAGTTGGTAGACCATTAATGTGTATTCTGTTCTTACCCCAGTCTAAAACCTTTGGACTTCAAAACTTTTGACATCCTTCATCTGCTTCCTCCTCTCAACTTTTTAGGTCTCCGTGCTGGTCTACATCCTAACATTTTTCCATCGAGTAACCTCTTTGGTATTATTTGCTCTTCCATCATTGCCACGTGTCTTGCCAATCGTAGCTTTTGGATTCTGATATATCACTATACAATTCTTATGGTAATGGTTTCATGGTATTCACTATGTCATCGTTTTTTTCTTCTGATTATTTCCTCTCAATCTTTTAAGATGACCATCTTGTTTGTGCCTAGGGTGTGTCTACTCATGTATTTCTTGGCGTAATTAGTTATGACAATCGCTTTCTGGTCCATTTTAGTTATTCTGCGAGAATTTCTTCAAAATTTAAAGATTTTAATAATTGTGGACTTTTGTAATGATCAAAAATTGTATTGCTTTGTTAATATTTGTAATAGAACCTCTTATGGTATACTTTTTCCCACTCTACAAACTATTCAAATGTAGCTCCAATCAATTAATCATGCGGACTTTTATTTTAATTTGAAGGTAAATCTATTATTTGCCGCAAAAGAAGAAGCATTCGAATATTACGACAACCTACATGAAACCATATCCGAAGTGTCCACGGTTGGCAAACTGGAGATGCAATCCAAAAACATTCTGAAATTAATAAAGTCCAGTTACGAGAAAGTGGTCCAAAACGTCAAGTTCGAAGCCAACGTTACCGACAATGTGAAGATCACGTATGAGACGACTTGCAAAGGAGGCAATTCGAGGAAAAGAGAACGCAACCAGTGCAAAAACGTCGAAATTGGCCACGAATATACGTTCGACATCACTTTGGAACTAATCAACTTGCCCAGCGATGACAGAACCACCGACACCTTTGTGGTCGAAGAAATGAACTTATTTGAATTTACGAAGATTAACGTAGAGTACATTGGCGTGAAGTGCAAATGCGTGGAGTCGACCAACCAAACCCAATGTGATAAGCATGGGGAATTTGCATGTGGAATGTGCAATTGTGAAGACGGATGGTAAAGAATGAACCTTTAAATTATACCAACAAAAAAACAATACTTTAACCCATAATGGTTTTCCTGTTTTAGGACAGGAAAGGATTGCAGTATTGAGTGCAAGGAGAACGCTTGTAGATTCACAAATTCAACATATATGTCCTCAACATGTTATGGAAGGTACAAACAAAATAGAAAACAAAAAGAAATTTGTATTGGTCATTTTTTTTTATTATTTAGAGGTGACTGCGATTTGTCAACATGTAGCTGTCAATGTGATAGAAGATACACCGGTAGGTTTTGCGAATATCTTCAATGTCCGAGGTAAGAATGGAAACTTAAAAACCTTCTATAAATAAAGTTACATTACGTTTTTTTTTGATTCTTCAAAATAATAAATATCATTTTAGAACTATATGCCCTAATATAATTAATTCTGCTATCATCCAACTTCAATGTGATGATGAGTTGACCTAATCAAGTCAAAAGATGGTTCTTTCGAAGAAGAGAATTTGCCAGAATTAACCAACAAGTTACACAATCAAAAAACCAATTCCGATCTATTACGTGATTGGTAGCTTATTACTTCTACTAGTTCCGAATTAATTGCTAATCTTTGTTGGGAAATTAATGGTAAACCACCTATAAAAAGTGAATGCTATATCTTTTCAAATAACCAGGTTCCAAATTCATTGCTCCCAGAGTAAGAGGAGTGAAAATTGGTAGTATTCTTTGGTTTAGTTGCTGCCCAAATATCCAGTTTCGAGAATTAAAATCAACAATGCCAAACAATGCTTCTGAAAATTTTGGATTGCATCTTGAATGTTAGACAAACACATATTTTACTGATTTAATTATGTTATGGAATATACGCCTACTAGATGGTCCCCTAAATTTAATATTATATACAAGAGTTTGAGATATTTCTTTATTTACTATTTGTGAAAAATATTTTTTACATTCATTTCTGGATATTTTTTTGTAATACACACATTTATTGTAAATTATTTTTAATTTTAACAGAAACCGAAGAACAGGGAAAGTGTGCACCAGCGAAAAACATGGCACCTGCGACAGAGGAACTTGCGCTTGTTTCGAAAATTACAGTGGACACGACTGTTCGTGCTACAACAAAAATGACACCTGCCTAGCACCTGGACAAAACAAACTTTGTAACGGCGCTGGAAATTGCATTTGTGGCAAATGCGAATGCCAAGAAGGTTACTCTGGCAAATTCTGCGAGTACTGTCCTGATTGCGACGCAATTTGTTCTAGTTTTGAACAATGTGTCGTAGGCGTCTCCCTTAATAACACCGTTGATAATTGCGTTCATAATGGCACTCAATATGAAACGAGGAAAAATGAAGAGGCAGAAGGTATATGTTTTGTGAACGCGGTTGTTATAATAATATTAAAAATGTAAAAAAACAAAATGCATCTCATTTTGTTTTTTTTAGATATGTGCCTAGCCAGATACGTCAACGAAGACGAAGAAACCTGCGACGTAAAGTATGCATACGCTTATGACATAAAAAAAGTGATGCTAGACTATAGAGAACCAGACTGTTCCAAGCCAATAGCAGCTTCCACGACCGGCATACTAATTTTTTCCGCAATTTTGATCGCTGGCTTGCTTCTTATAATAGGGATTAAAGTTAAACATACGATAGAAGACAAAAGGGAATTTGCAAAACATAACGAGGAGGTGCACCTATTTAAAAATAGGGGGGAGGAGAATCCTTTGTACGTCTCACCGATAACTAGACATGAGAATCCTTTGCTGCAGTCAGAAGAAGAGAGCAAATATCTTTGAAATACCTCAAGATCGTTAGATTCTACTGTTAGTTCTTAAGGAGATTTAGCAAATAAATTAGGAAAGTGGTGTTAATATGATTTTTTAACTCCATCCAAACGGTGACTACGACGAAAAGAATCGATTTTGTTATCGACCAATAGTTCGTTCCAATCTTGATCACTTCAGACCAGCCCAAGTGAAAGGTTGGAATAATTTCCAACTTCTTCCAATTTCCTTCTTATTTTTTTCGGAAGACTTCTAAGAGATTTCAGGCCATTTCTAGATTTATGAGGTGTTTAATTCACTCAGGTATTGCTTTATTTATTAATATTACAGATCACCATAACTTTCAACGTTCAGCTTCTTCTAGCGAGTCTTCTACGCTTCGAGATCAATCAATCAAATGTATTTGTGCTAAAGAGTGAACATTAAGTTATCTTGTAATATATGATCTAATGCTAATAGTTATAACAATTTTTTATAGTTAATAACGAATGTTTGTTACTTAGTGAAGTTACGATGGCATAAAAACTGTCAATTGAATAACATACCTTGTTTCAGGTGCTTCATTACTTCTTCGTTAAATTCTTTCAGAGATTTTTTATAGATACTGTACACATTCTTTGATTGGATATATACGAATATAATTTCTTTTTACTTTCTTTAAGTAAGCAACAGACTTTGATGCATGTATTCAATAATTACTAATAATATTCGACGGCTTCAATAGGTTGTCTTTAATCTTG
This sequence comes from Diorygopyx duplodentatus, assembly GCA_033557515.1. Lineage (NCBI taxonomy): Eukaryota > Metazoa > Arthropoda > Insecta > Coleoptera > Scarabaeidae > Diorygopyx > Diorygopyx duplodentatus. The sequence continues at coordinate 18 of JAWQRJ010000431.1, read as the reverse complement.
TATTAGAACTGTACTGTC
>JAWQRJ010000430.1:0-21366 GCA_033557515.1 Diorygopyx duplodentatus | reverse complement strand
TGTACATAGTTTCTTTAGGAAGAAAATTAGAAAAATATTGAATTATATTTAGATAAAATGAGAAAGAATTTGTTTATTTTTCTCAAAAAACCAAATATTTATTTATCATCAAAAATCGCAAAATATTTATTTAAATACGAAAATATTTATTTAAATAAAGATCCGGTCCCTAGTAATAACGTAAGAAAACTTTTTTTCAATAAAATTGAATTTGCTAGTCTATTACACAATTTCGGAAAGTTTCATAAAAATTGATTCATAAATAAAAAAGTTATGATGATTTTAGTAACTTTACATACAACAAGAAAACATACAATTTTGCGCAAAAACGTGCGGTCCTAAGTGTACATCTCATATAATTTGTTACTGGCCCTTAAGTAGTTTAACAAGTTCGGATTTGGATATTTAAAGAACAATTTAGTGAATTATGATAGAAACTACTTTTTACTTTCTCTCTTAAAGAGAAAGTATTGCATTCGGTCCAAAATTTTGATGGAAAGATTTTGATATATCTTGACGTATCAGGAAATGCTGCAACCTCTTGGAGTGAAAACCTTGCATTAAAGATATAAGGACATGCTTAAATGCCCTTGGCTTTGCAGCTTTTCCGATAACAACAAGTTTAATCTTGTGATCTAATCCCCGCAGCATTTCATGCAGCAAGAAGTGTTAACTTTGCTTTTTTTGTGACCTGGAGCACTTTTCTCTTCGTGCGACGCTTCGAGTGTTTTAGACGGCAGCATTTTGAAATTAAGGCCAGTTTCATCGCAATTATAAAGCTGGTCATTCGTAAGGTTTTCATTTTTCAAAACTTCCTGGAATTTATTGCAAAATTGCACGACGGCCTCAGATTCAGCAAATGTAGCTTCTCTCTTCAAATTCAAATACACCCTCTTCCAATTCTTTTCGAAACAGCAAAGCTTTTTCTTGAAGAATCGGACCTGAAAGAGGGCATCCTTTTTGCCTTTGCTGTCTAAACCACATATAAAGTGCCTAACCAGTTTTTTCATAGTCAGACTTTTTTAAGGATTTTCTGTCCAAAGATAAATCAGAGCACTTAGTAGAAAACACTTATAGTTTATAGTTCTGTTCCGCCGCCAATCACCAACCGTGACTTCACCTACGCCGTATTCAGCTGCAATTTTTTTAAGTGTTTCCCCCTTTATCCAGTCTTTTCAATGCTTCCAGCTTCACTTTCAATGGAACGAATTTCCTCTTACTTTAATTCATCATGGAAATAAAACAACGGCGATTTACAAACAGACTATAGATTCCACAGATCTTGCACGACTATAAATTCCCCCTGCAAGCACGAATAGAAGTTAAAGAATTCCCCCCGCACGTATATGAAGAATACACCCGTTTTATTTGGGAAGGGGGATTTCTGCAGGTGGCTTCGCGGTGCGCAGTTGACATAAGACCCATCGAACAACAATAATAACCAGATACTTTTATTTGAGAGCTAAACTGATTTGTTTCACTAACTCGGATTTATAGGAAGCTCGAACAATCGAGACTCAAATTATCGAGACTCTACTGTATACCGGAAGTTGACAACAGCTTTGTTAATTTAAATGGAATGACCCCGATTTTAAATTTTTTTCTTAATCTACATTCAGTTTTCAACAACTTTCGCAATACGTCTGCCAGGCCTAAAGTTAATAGTTTACGATATATTGAATTTTTTCGCAAAAATTATGCAACCACAGCAAAATTTTGAAAAATCGAATTTTCATGATTAGATTTATGCGATAATGTTCATACTTCGTTAACTATTAGTTGAGACATTGAACTTTTCAGAAATACACCCGGCGGGACATTCTTATGTACATTCTTTACAAAATTGAATTTTGAAATAAGAAAACTTTAAATGACACCGTTCTTTTTAAATGGCACCAGAATTAAAATTCTCGTTAAATGGTACTAGATTTCCCTATACCTAAAATGTATCGTGTTCCGATTATTTAAGGTTTTTCGAGCTGTTGCTGCAAAAGCGATCCTTTGACAATACATTCATTTTTTGTAAATTGAGTTGCCTACCAATTAGTTATCAATTTCGACGTTTGTGTAACTTAGATTGGTTAAGAAAAAAAATTAAAATTGGGGTCATTCTATTTAAATTAACAAAGCTGTTGTCAACTTCCAGTATAATCGGAACCGCCAGCTTATTGAAAATATTTTTATCTTTTAATTCTCTTCCTACCATATTCAAATCCAAATTTTCAGACTTCTAGTTTTATCCGTTCCCCTTATATATCTAATGGACTATCTGCGGTAGACACCCTGTATATCAGGAATATTTGTAATCACACAACAGAACAAAACACAGTGTTTGCAGAAAAAATGCGCTAAATTAAATTAATGGGAATACAATAATATAAATTGTACTCCCATTAACACAATTCTTAACAACACCAATAATAATAATATTTTATTTGGTGATTTTATTACTAGTAAAGCAGAGTAATAAAATTGTGCAAACAATGGGCAATAGTCAAGTTGTACAAATAAATGGTAAAAGACAATATCACAAACAACATGATTCACAAACTGTTTTGAAAAATTGGGGGTTCTGAATTCAGCAAGGGTCAAAGACTGGAAAAACGGTGGGTAAGAAATTCATCAAAACTGTAGAAGACGTTTCTGCTAGATGGTTCTTGATAATTTTTTTGAAGTTTTTGCAATTCAAACTCTTTAATCTTGTTTATTTCCTTATCTTATTTATTGAACCTTTATTGCCACAAGTATATAATATAATATTTATAGAGCAAAAGTTCAATTTACCTAAATTCTCTGGTAACAAAATATATTCAGCTTGCTATCTTACACTAATCCAAAACAGTATTTGGTAATAAGCATAAATATTTGGTGATGAATTATAAAATTTTATGCCGTAGTAACTTGCACCATCCTTAGCTTTCGACGTTCGTGAGTAGTTTATTGAGAGTCATGCTCTACTACAAGTGCTGTAGCAGTGGTCAAAGTTTATCAAGGTTTACATTTAACTTTTAGAAAAACGTCAAAGTTGCCAAGTGGGGAACGGTAAATAGATACAATTTGAAATTAATCATTATATTTTATGCCCACAACATTAAGATCTATTTCTGGTGAAAACTTCAAAACGTCATATGGCAGAAGTTTAAAGGACGGTGTCAATAATGTTCATTAAAACAAATAACATCATCATAAGCTTTATGTGCTGAAAACATTTCCAAATCTAATAATAAAGAACCAATAAATAAAGTAAAATTAGAGGCTAATGTAATGTAATTAGCAAACTTATCTCAGGAAAAAAATCAATAAATGTTTGTTATAACTGTAAATTTACAGTTATAAAAATTAAACAATGTGGCATCAAAAATGAGATTTTTTGATGTCAAATACTGCATTAATTCTAGATTGCGTAGTAAAAAATTGAAAATAGGTAGTATTTAATTAAATTGCACACACTATTTTCTTAAATTGTGCATACTACTTTCTTAAATTTTGCACCATTCGCTAAATAAATATAATGTTGATAGAAATTGCCTTAAAAGATAGAATAGAATCGCCAAAAATGTATACAAATTAATGGCTTGGCAACCAAGGTATTGTAATTATCATTATATTATTTAATAATTTTGAATTGTTCTAAATTTCACGAAGAACTCTATGTAAAGATAAAGGAGAATGGCTTACTCATTAATGCTTGTATAGTGTTAAATCCCGATCATAAATTAAGCCCTCCGTTCACTATCTGTTTTATCACAATGACGTAACTGTAAAAATCCAAAATTATGCAAATTAATTTTTTTTTTCGAAACCAATAACAAAATAATATATCAATAAAAAAACGTATTGGCAGAGGAACAGAAAGGTGGTAAATTGGGTTCCGAAGGCTGCAAAGAACAGCTAACAATAGATTTAGTCATCACCAATCAAGCAAAATGCCAAAAATTGAATATATCAGTAGCCCGAGTAGATCACCAAAAACGCTTACGACTAGAGGGGATGGAAAACAAAATTAGTTATTAACATAAATAACAAAATTACTCTGTCCAATATAATGAATATCAAAAGTGGAATCTTTCAAGGAGACACGGTCACCCCCTTTGGTTTTGTCTATGTCTAATATTATTAGGATATTGCAACCTGACTAACATGGATACCACACCTAATATATTATTATTTTGTTGAACATTTCCAAATATTTTAGTTTCAAAATGCATGGAAAATTTTATTAAGTCAATATGTGAAAAAAATTAACACTCCATTATAGTATACCAAACCAACCATTTCCATAAGAAGTAATATAAAAATGATTAATCCGTTCTCATGTAAAAAAAACTCCTATTGATATTATACCTACATTAATGGGGTTGTAAAATAATTTAAACACCGTTTAAACACAAATAAAAAAAAATTATTATAGATTTTTAAATTGAAACTGCTTAATACTAAAAATACAAAAAGAAACAAATGATATTCTTTTCTCTGAACTTTTGTCTAATTGTTTTAGTTGTTTGAAACAAATGTGAGCATCAGATGCAGAACTCAAGACAGAGGATTGGTCGAGAGTGTCATTCCGGAGGTTGCGTCAACCTATAAGAATAATACCGGCAAAGATATCATTTTGAAGATTGACCTTGAAAATCCTCTGCCTGCTTCTACTACCGGAGGTGTAGACCTAGTGGCCCATCAGGGCAAAATCAGAATATGCAACACGATGGAGGCCCGCCTAGAGTTGATCGCGCAGCAACTGGTGCCCGAAATCCGTACGGCCTTGTTCGGACGCAATGTCAACCGCAAATTCACCGATTAGACGTGCGCAGTATTACCGACAGATTTTCTTGTAGCCCGTTGTACACAGAAATTGTAAATAATTTTCTCTGAAAATTTTATCGTTTTCAACGTCTACTTGTTTAATAAGTAATGTGCGTAACAATATTCCATTAGGGTAGTCAATTGTTTTTAGTTGCACTTGTTTAAGGGTATAAAGTTTTAAAAATCAGAGAGTTCATACAATAAGAAAAAAAAAGCACTTTGGAAACCCTGCTGTATAAAAAAACTATAATATGTAAATGTATGTTGTTAAAATAAAATAATCTGTGTTAAATATAAGTCCACTTGCTTTATTTCATTTGCTGTTTGTAACAAAAACAAATATAAATAAACAAGCTTTTCTCTTGACTCTTTCGATGCTTTAAGCCTTCGTAGGAAAAATAAAAGAAGATAAGTGATAGTGTAAGAGGATCATCAAAAAATGATATGGAAAAACATCACAAATGAGGAAGAATAGATTATGGATGTCGATAAAGGATTTGGGCTACCAACTGAAAGGGTTAAAGATTAAAAATAGGTATTACAAAAAATAAAACTAACCTAGAAACTGTTAGCGCATTTTAATCTTGCAAACTCCCTCTTAGTTTTTACTAAAACTCGATGTCCTGGGCAGTCTAATTCTTCCAGAAAACACTTGTCCTTGCAGCACTTCTTACATAACGTATGTAGACATTTAGTACCCTACAAAAAAAATTAAATTTGTCCTAGAATACTATTCTTCATAGTAATACTTTTGGTAAAAAACGAATCTAATCTAATAATATTAAACGAGCTAATCTTGCAGGATTTTTAGGGGGGATCATAACTTTGCAAATAAAATAGAATCGATAAAATCTGTTTGCTATAACGATACTTTGACCGTTAACCGCACGATGGCGCCACCAGTATATAATACGAAAAGGGACTAAAAATGTTTAAATATGCTTTGTTAAAAGTTCGATGAGAAAGATCCATTTAGAAGGTTCATAACTTCTCAAAAACTAAACATTGGTTGTTTGTTTGCTGTAAGGATAATTTGAGCTGGTGTGAAAAATGTTTTGATTTTTTAACACAGCGCAGCTCGGTGTCCGAGCAGAGCTCAGAGGTACCTGAAACTTTCGACGGCGATAGAAGTCTATAGCAAGCTTGAGTATTTTTTTAATTTGGTTACCATGGTCACCACTGACAAATAAATTTGAAATTTATAAACCAAAACAGTCACAATCAAACATGAAGAAAATCATTATTAAAAATCTATCACCGCAAAAGGAAATAGGGGACTCTTACAAATTCGAGAAAATGGCAATTTTGGAAAAAGCGATAGTGAACGTGCACAACTCTGCTACTCTAGATCACTCCTATGAGGAACTATACAGGGTTGTCGAGAATATGTGCACGTACAAATTCGGAGACTTTTTATACGAAAATTTATACGGAATCATCGAGAATTACTTGAAGAGTAAAGTTCACATTTTCTTTTTGGAAGACATCGCGTTCCTGGACACTCTAAACTGGACGTGGGTCACGTTTTGTGCACAAACGAAGCTGATCATCAACATATTTCTCTATTTGGATCGGTCTATAATCAAAGAAACTCACGCGAAAGCTTCAATATGGAATATGAGCTTAACTTTGTTCAAAACTAACATTGTTTTGAATGGTAAAATCAACGTGAAACTAATCGATTCCTTGCTGATGTTGATAGAATGGGAACGGCAGGGTCAGGCTGTCGATAGGAATTTGTTAAAGTCCTTAATTAAAATGCTGTACGATTTGCAAGTGTATGAAGATATTTTTGAACCGAAATTTTTACAAACCACAACCAACATGTATATGTACGAAAGTGAAAAGTTTATTAACGACCATACGTTGTTACAGTATCTGTATTATGTGAATCGTAGATTGCGTGAAGAAGAGGATAGAGTGAAAAATTATTTGAAACCGTCGACAGAAAAAAAATTACTACTGGCATTAAAGACCCAATTATTAAAAGTGCACGTAGCGAAAATTTTAAGCAAAGGCGTGGACGATTTAATCGAAAATAAAAAGACGATTGAAATAGCGTTATTATATGATTTGCTAGGATTGATTTGTAACGGACATAGTCAATTGTGCAAAACTTTTACAGATTACTTAAAAGCTAGAGGAGCGAGTATTGTACAAGATCCGAATAACGACAAGAATATGATTCAGGATTTGTTGGAGTTCAAAGATAAAATAGATAAAATAGTTTTTATATCGTTTAAAAACAACGATAAATTTTGTGAAGCTGTACGGAGTTCGTTTAAGTATTTTATCAATCAGCGCCACAACAAACCAGCCGAATTACTTGCCAGATTTGTCGACTTTAAGCTGCGAAGTAAAAATGCTGATGAAAACATTGAAGAAATTTTAAACAAAATAATGGTTTTGTTCAGATTTGCACAGGGAAAAGATATTTTTGAGGCATTTTACAAGCGAGACTTAGCAAAAAGATTACTGGTTGGTAAGTCTACGAGTCAAGATGCAGAAAACAGCATGATTAGTAAATTAAAATTGGAGTGCGGAGCAAGTTTTACAGCTAAACTGGAAGGAATGTTTAAAGATATTCGATTAAGTCAAGATATCAACAGTTGTTTCAAACAACACTTGCAGAACAACAAGAAACATAACATAAACACCGAATTATCGATAAATATTTTAACGAGCAGCTTCTGGCCGAGTTATCCCAATTATTTGGTAACACTCCCAGAGGAAATGATCCATTTTCAAAGCATATTCCAGAATTTCTACATTTTAAAGTATAGCGGCAGAAAACTTCAGTGGCAACAAAGCTTGGGCCACTGCATTCTAAAAGCAAACTTTATCAACGGAAAAAAAGAACTACAAGTTTCGTTATTCCAAACCATCGCTTTGTTGCTGTTTAATTTAGCGAACGAATTAAGTTACAACGAGATAAAAGACGCCCTGAATTTGGAAGATAACGAACTGAAACGCACTTTACAGTCATTGGCATGCGGGAAATCAAAAATATTACTAAAAAATCCCAAAGGAAAGGACATCGAAGATAGCGATAAATTTTCGTTCAACACCAATTTCATGGATCGCTTGTTTAGAGTGAAAATAAACCAAGTGCAACTGAAGGAGACGGTCGAGGAACATCGCGCGACGCAGGAAAGCGTTTTTCACGACAGGCAATTCCAAATTGACGCCGCGGTCGTCAGAATTATGAAACAAAAGAAGGCTTTGGACCATAATATGCTCATTTCCGAGTTGTACGGTATACTGGATATTCCGTTGACACCGTGCGATATAAAGAAAAGGATCGAACAGCTGATTGACCGAGATTACATTGAAAGAGATAAAGACAATCAAAATATTTATAAATATGTTGCATAATTTTATTTTTTAGTTGAAAATGTTTGGCACTTTTTTTTGTACTGGTTATGAAATAAATGATCTTATCTTATGCTTGATTTTTACGCCCCGGTGTTCAAATAGTGTATAAGTCTAAACGTTAGTGCCTAAAACGATCTTTTACAATTAATGTTTAGTATGAATCATCGGTTCTGCATTAGCAGTTTAAACCTGGTTTAAACTGCTAACAATAAATGAAGAAACTATGGTATGTTGATGTTTTAAGCCTGGTTAAAAAATCTTTTTATTTAAATTGTCTCAATATACGGTGTTTAAACACCGCTTAAGAAATAGTGAAGAACCTATCTGATTACGGCAGTGCTACATTATTGAAAATGTAACAATTATCAATCAAGATCATTGCCACCTCCCATAATGCCTTCAAATATTTTATAGATCATTTTTGTCTTGCTAGAGCCCTTTTATGTTTGTAAAGGCCGAAAGAGCAATAAAAATAACTTACTAGCAAAATAAACAAGAAAGTAAAGGAAATTCTAGATTTAAAATCGATAGTAAAGCTTGAGCTTAAGCTAGTTTTTAACAACTAGGTCTTAGTTTCATTTTAATTTACATTGATAAAAAGTTATCACAATTACTCACCAATGGATTTATATTACATATTGCACAAAGATCCATGCTTCTCACGCCACAATTCTCTGGTTTTGGTGGCCTCCTGTTAATGCGTCTCAATTTCTTCATTTTCTTACGTGATATCAAATTCCCATCCGAATCCTCATAGTGTCTTTTAATATTCTGTAATAAGACCGTGAAAAGCACAAGAAAATAATAGTAGTTTTTTCTTACATACCAAATCATCACTAGCTTTCTGTTTTTCTTCAACTTTTTTTAAATGTTCTTCAGGAGGTAGTCTTACATACGGCTGGCACAACCATGGCGGTAAAATTAAGTTACAACTTCTGTCTTCATGTGTTTTACTCCATGTCAACTTTCCTTCGTGATAAGGTAAGTATATGTCTTTTAATTCGCTAACTATATCGCTAAATTGCCCTAAGGTTTTTGCTGCTCCCAGACGTATACGGAGATCGTTGTTTCTCGGTATAGATAAACTGTCAATAGAGAATATAACTCATAAATAACAAACTGGTTGTTCTTTTTTCTTCTTTGAAGTACTCACACATGGTGAAATAATTTGAATAAGTGTCCTCTTATATAGGAGAATGGACACGGATACTTTTCGACCAGTTCTAAATATTCCAGCGCGGGTTCCCAAGCTGGAGGAGAACGACTTTCGAACAACATTGGGTTCTGTAAGTTACCCTCTGCAGTCATTACCCCAGTGCAACCGGTATATGCTAAACAACGGTGCACGTCTTGCATGCACTGAATGTTACCGTTTGATATAACAGGAATGTTGACTGCTTTCCTGTAAGAAATGATGACATAAGTGTACATCCGTATAACGTATAAGTGTGCATCCAGTATGTAATGTTGAATAAATCGAAAAATAAATATAAGAGTACAGATATGAAAAAGGTTTTTTATACATGTCTACCAAAATTCAATAGGCAACATTTAACTTTTAAATAAAGTAAGTCAATTTAACCCAACTTATGTGTGCACAAAAATTCATCGAAAATAATTATAACACTTTCAAATAATCAATCTTTTGTAGAAAAGTCACATCTTCACTGAAAAATTATAACTTGGCACACACTTGTTATTTATTTACATGATTGGTTTCTGGCATTTTCTGTTTTCAAACACCCATACTTTCAATTTAATAATTTATGCATAATTAAAAAAACAATAAAACAGGCAATATTAAGGTATTATATACTCCCTCAGTCCGAAAATATGGTATAGATTTGAATTGTATTCTATGGTATCACGTGTATTAGTATCCGAAAATATAGTTATTTTCGGACGGAGGGAGTATGAAATAATCGTTTTGGTCATAGAGTTCTTTGTTGGTAACAACTTTTGTAAGCTTTTTGTAAAAATTAAGTATACACATGTAACCACAGTTTGCCTACTTAAGTTTTTACAAATATTTGGAGAATTGCTGATTTTTGTGACATTCAAGAAGTCTACCTATACTTCAGCTAAATAAAGAAGCACTAAAGTAATTTTTCAAGGAAATAAACGTCGCCGAGAGGGGATTCCAACCCGTGTCTCCCGCTTGCCGGACGGACGTCCTGACCATTGAGGTATTCGGGACCTCTCCCCGCCTCTTTGAAATTTAATAAGTGGAATGTTAAATAAAGAAGCCCTAACGGTGCACTTATTTCGACAAAGTTTGTATCAACACAATCTCTTTCTCGGCTATAATGTTTACGCATTTCTCCCAAATACGTATTAGTGTAATTGACAACCTCTTGGAGTGCAGTGTCTGAGAAAAATAGCTTCCAACATTTCAACGGTGTCTGACAATATAACACAGCATTGTGGTGTAAGTATATTATTCTATAATGCACTTTTATGTAGTCTTTGGTCAAAAGGTCTTACACTGCAAACGCTGGCCACAATTCAGTAAAAAATAATTTAGAGCATCAATTTAGAATATTTTTCACACTCTGATGTTTAACATATCTGCTAGTTTTAATACAATGTAATGGGCAATTTTTCGTTCCACAAGCTACATATATCTTTCTTATTTCAACTACTTGTTACAAATTACGTCTTAATTCTCAACAAATTAACAATAGTAACAAGGATAACAATAATAAATAATAATAAAAAAAGTTGTGTCTGGAATCGATGAATACAATAGATGAATTAAAAACAAAAATGATACTGTAAAGCAAAATGAGGTTTAAATGAGCCCATTCTCATCGGCAGTGTTTACAGTCGCAGCGAAATTTCGTTTTTGTAGTGGAATTTACACTGTGGTTGCAGCATTTGTGAGAAATAGACTCAAACATAACGGAATTTTTCCATGCTGCAATTTGACTTCTGTGCTATAACAAATTTTTGTTATAGCACTTGTCGATTGGACAATTAAGGTGTCGAGGCCGATGAGTTCAAAAGATCTTGAGATACCTGAAAACTTAATGTACCTAAAATTTTTGTTTTGATACACTTTTATAATACAATTGAAGAAGAACAAATGAAGTTCTAAACTTTATTTTTGAAATCATTTGTTTTATAATAAAATATTTAAATTACTTTTTATAATGGTATATATGTACGTATTTAAAACGCATAGTTGTGTACGTAGAAATCTGATGCAAATTTTGTAATCTTTTAAGGTGAAATAAATGAAATGAAAAGAAACTCGCAGTTCTAAAAATTCGCCTTGTCATCGACAGACGATTTTTTATTCGGTAAACGTAAAGTGCAGGATATCAGACTGTCAACATTTGTTTTATTTCAAAGACTACCGCTGTTGTGACAAAATAAAAATCTCGACTTCAAGCTATTATTTCTCCTTACTTTTTCAAATAATTTTTTCTTAGAATTCTTCTTTCGTATCTTGGGATTTCTTAGACTTTTCTGTGGACTTTATTTTGTGGTATGTGGTCAAATTATATAAATACCCCGCATTTTCAATTCTCTCTGCACAGTACAAAATACGCGGATCGTGTATTATCGTGACAATAATTATTACCAATACATATCCGGTAAGTAAATTATTGCGTCCTAAATATTTCGATCTTTAATTAACATATTTTTTTAAACAGTATGGATCCAGAACAAAAAATGGAAGCAAATCCAGGTTCAAGCTGCCTAAGTAAAATTAGTGGAGCGGTTAAAAAGAAAAAAACGAATATATCCCCTAAAAAAGGCGAAAAATCAGCACCTTAAATCGGATCATCAGCTGTAGTTGAAGAGGAAAACGAAAAGCTCTCAGAAACTCAGCAAGACCAGCAGAAGGACTTGCATGAGCAATCTGTTTCAGTAGTTGCGGAGTGATTTATCATTAAAGGCAACCACAACATTGATTTAGATTTAACTAAGGTAAATCCAACTGATTTTACTAATTTTGCATGTCGCAATGCAAATGTCTTTTGCAATCTTAAATGAAGATGCTCTGCGAAATTCTATTATTGCATATGGGCCCTGCAGACTCAAAGGGCTGTATCCAAAGGACAATAAAAATTGATGTTTTGCAGAAACATACAGCAGAAACGTACATTCGGCTAATCCCTACAGTAACTTTATTGGAAAAATATGACGATATTTTGAAACAAGTATCATCACAACCTAAAGGTTCTCATAAATATCTATCTCACCAATTTCAATACGAAATAATTATTGTCCTAGGATATAATTAAAAAAAAACAATTATCCAAAGAATTAATGCTGTTCCAGTTCATTCAATCATAATGAATATGACATAGAATATCTCAAAACATGATCAATGGAGCAAAATAATAAAATACGTACAATTTGAAGAAAATGGTGAAAGAAGAATGAAGAAATCTTGATAAAAGAAAGTTTTATAGACTTCACTAAGGTTGAGTCCCAAACTGCGGAGGGTACAACTAAAACAATTGTGAATTGTGGCCAGTTTGAACTAGGTGAGTTTAAATTTAAGAAAATGTAGAGGTCAGGGATATGATGGAGCCATCGTAATGAGGGGAATATATTCAGGAGTCCATTTTTTTTTTAAATATTGAGGAGACTGCTTTATGTGTGCTTTGTGAGGTGCACAGTTTAAATTTAGTTATTATTAATGATGCAGTTAAGGGAGTCACTAAAATAGAAGCATTTCTTACAATTCAACAAAAATGTACATTTTTTAAATTCAAGTGTTGTTCAATGGGACTTGCCTTCAAGTTTTACTGCAGGTTCTACTATACAATTAAAAAATTACATCCCACTCGTTGGGCTGTTCGAATATTGTCATTATCAGTGGTCAAACTAAGGTATAAAGATGTAGTTATGTTAATAAAATTACTTTAACCTCTTCAAAAAAGGATTAATGTGAAGAAGCAAAATAAATACTATCCAGAATAGAAAATTTTGAATTTATTTCATCGTGCATCTGTTTACATCAAATTTTAAACGAATTAAACCAAGTGCCAAAAACAGCATAAAATAAAAGTATTAATCTAAATGAGGTTTGTGATTTAATTAAGAAAGCTTACATTTTTTAAAAGAAATAAAAAATGGTTACAGTAAACTAAAATTGGAGGCTACCGCTATTGCACAAACATGAAATGCCCAGTTTAAAAGTAAACGTCAACATACAGTTAAAAAACATTTTGATAAATTTTGTCAAGATATTTGTATAATCAACAAAGAAATTTTTTTTCAGATAAACGTTTTCTACAGTGTTTTAGATTGGGTTTCGAATTAGTTACGTTAAGAAATAACAGACTAATATGTGACGAGTTGCAGCACATTAGCATCGAGTTTTAAACAGGTTATTACAGCCCTGCTGTTAACTTTGCCTGTCACAGTTGCTAGTGCAGAGAAAAGTTTTTCAAAGCTTAAAATAATAAAAAATCACTTGCGAAATACTATGACCCAAGATAGACTAACAATACGTGATTTATCCCTGCTGAGTATTGAATCTGCTATGGCTAAACAAATGAATGTTTCGGATTTAATAACGAATTTCACAGAAATGAAAGCCAGAAGGGAACGTTTTTGAACCGCTATAAGTATTATCATAAACCAAAAGTTAAGTTGGATTTACTTAATTATAAATAATATACATAAGTAGGTAATATTTAAAATACTTAGATCCGGTTACATCACTTATATTTTATACTTTTGATGTAAGTAACTAACCGCTGGTATACTTCATATTTTTAAATTTAATAATGTTAAATAGTAATGGGATAAAAGCATGAATTTATCAATCATCAACCAATTTATTTTGTACCAAAGAAACTATGGTTAAACATAATTCATTTAATTAAGAAATGCTCTGTATACAACACACAACACAGAACATTCTGGTCAAATGATTCATTGTGACTGAATTTGAAATCATATCTTGCCGTCATGTATTATGCAATAATACATGCTTAGGAATAATTCCATGCAATACTTCCATCGATAACTCACCTAACAGCAATCACATAGTCCCAATTTGCCAATCCGGTTAAAGGTCCTCTTTGCTCTTTTGTTCGTCCATGTACAGTCAACATTTTACATCCGGCATTTTCCAACATCTTAGCATATTCCACAGTTTTCCCCAAATCTTCAAAAACCCTTATTTTACAAGTTACAGGTACTTTCAACGATCTACTCAAAGTAGACACCATTTCACGAAGTAAAGGCCACTCGTCTTGCAGAAAAGCCCCGTAACGTCCCCGTTTCGCAATAGCCTGGGGGCACCCTAGGTTTATATCGATCGCACAACAATGATCTTCAGCTAGCAGTGCCGCTTCTAACATAGTCTTTGGGTCGTTTCCGCAAAACTAAATAGTACATCTTTACTCATTAAATTAGAATGTGTGAAATCGATTTAGAAAAGTACCTGAACTATTAGTGGTGTATCTTCTCCGCAAGAAGCTAGAGATTCTTTTCGGTATTTAGGATCTTTGCAAAAAACGGCACTGTGCAACATTGGAGTATAACATAATTGGGCCCCGTGGCGTCGACATAAGAGTCTCCATGGTAATTCACTAGCATCTACCATTGGGGCAACTATATTTACCGGTTCCTTTAAGATATTCCTCCAAAATTCCATTTTATTGATAGCATGCAATGTTTTTGACGTTATTCATAACCTAGAAATGAAACCTGTTGAGGATAGGTATTTTATTTTTTCCATCATTATCTAACGCGCAGTAAGCAATATACTTATCCTTTTCTAGCCGAGCTGCAATCCTGCAATCAGAAATCACGTCGGCCAACTATTAGGAAGCAAAATCACTCATGTGGAATTTATAAATAATCAATAACTGGTCAGTCTTTATTGTTCGTGCGATTGGTTTTATTGCGGGAAAAGGCAGTATAAAGGAAAATTGGATTTGTTCTCAATTGGAAATCGACGTCAAACAAATGGTTTTCATACTTCGTTGTAATGGTCATGCGGTTAGAATGCAAAGCCATTCAGAAAGCTGTTTGATCCATAAATAATAATGGAAGAATAAAACGACTATTTTCGAGTTATTTTTGGACTGTGGTAGGTTAATTTTAGTTCTTATGGTCAGATGTATAGAACTAATGTATTTTTGAACAACTTTGAAAACTTTTGGAATGTTTAAATGCATTGCCAACCTAAATAGTGCCGATCATATTTTCCCTACTAGAAGTTACAAATATATTTTCTTAAATTGCTAAATAGGTTTTTAAAAGCAAATTTCTGTCTAAACAAATGTACATAAAAATAAATAAATTGCTATTGTCATTGTTATTGGTGTGAATTTTATATATAAAAGTTTTAATACATATATTAAGAATTTTATAAAAAAAACAAAAGTTGAGTGCAACTTTTGTTTTGTTGTTTGCAAAATTTCTTCAATTGTCTTGAACAAGATGTTGTTTGAAAATGTAAAATGTGCTTTTTCTTTCCTTCGAAATTCAATTAAAAAAACATAATTGGATGAGAATCAATTATTTCGCCACAAGCTGTATTTATTTAAACCTCAAAATATGGAAAATGAAAATTTCTTGTTTCGTCTCATTTTCTCATTATTTAGGCAAAAAATAATGTGTTTCTTTCATATTCCACCTCAAACATAAGATGCTTGAAGTCCTATTTCCTGTACACTTTTATTTATTATTTACTAATATGTATTTATATGGAGCTATTTTGTTGTTCCCATGATTTCTTCCCAGAGATTTCTTTGTAGCCCCTATAAAAATAAACGAGGAACACTACACCATTAACTTTTCGTACAGTGGTTTCAAGGTTTCAAAGTTTCACAGTTTCAAGCCAACTTGATTTTTTAATGTGAATCTTAGCAGAAAACTAGAACCCTTTGAACATGTAAACAGGAACAACTGGGGACTTGCAGTGGACGTTTGTTTATCAATCTAACATTAAATCAATCTAAAATTAAATGGGCGGCAAATACATTTGTAGAATGATTAGTCAGTTTCCTTCGTTATCATCTGAACTATTTTTTGGAAATCACAGATGACCCAATCCACCATTCTTTAATTACCTTTTCAGCGAAATTTCATACACCTACAGCGGTTGTGTGAAAGTTGTCACCTCATCTTGTGTATTTTTCACAGGATTAAAAATGTTATTGCACTAAGGAAGTCGAAGTGGCTGTGCTTCTGAGCATGAGTATCTGCAATACATTTTTTGCAGGTTGATCCAACTTTACCAAATTAAGCGGTTGTAAAACAATGATTTTCTAAAGTATGGATTTTCAGCCGAGTTTTTCGAAGTCATCCTAAGCCGCTAAAGAACTAGAGGTAAGTTTCTGTCTTCTGTATTTCCAGGTTTTGAATTATTTATAGATATTTTGGGGTTAATCAGCTTATCTTATTATGGGATCAACGAGGTCTTTACACAGAGTAATACATAATAAACTCGTTTGAAAAATAACAACTTTAATCATTTTTTGTAACACTGTTTTAAAAGCACATCCAACAATGAATATAATATCAATAAAATTCACGTTTAGAATAAACATTTAATGGTAAGAGGGAACATGGGCAAAAGATCGCAATTTTCCTCTGGGCATCATCTCACTATTTTGTTGTTCCGATATGTTTTCAATATCGAATCTTCAGCGTTAAAATGGACGTGTACAAGTTCCCGTGGTGAGGGTACAGTTCTGTCTGGACGGTGAGGCGGGGTTGGACAGGCCACTCTCTCTGATTGGGGACAAAGTCGGCGTTTTTGTTCTGTGAGCGTTGCTCCGTCTTCTGCGCCTGTATTGCGGCAACGCTCTCCTGCCGATGCAACGTTGCTGTTGCTGCTGCAGCAGGGTGAGCGCGTTCGTCAGTTCGACGTCGCTTATCATGCGCCTTCTTTGGGGCGGAGGCAATGCCGGCAAAGGAGGGTTTCTCTGCTCTGGCAAGGATGGTACAGGTAGCAGGTTGCTGATGGTTTGAATTTGGGGCGGTTCGGTGCTGCCGCCTTGTGCTAAGGGGGCCACTTGGTTATTCTTGGCAGGTACAGTCTGTAAAGAAACAAGTACATCTTGTAATTTACGTGACGTGTTATAATGGTGAATTAGTAATGTTGCCTCCTGCATTTGCCAGGTATCCAACGTTTTGAATGCAGGAACTGCATAAGCTTGTTTAAACATAATTTTGATATAATAGTAAAAGTACAGGTCAATGACTTTAAAGATTCCAGAACAAGGTGCTAAGGAACATCGTGGATGCACCCTGGTACATCAGAAACAGCGACCTCCATCGGGATTTCAATATGGGAACTGTTGACCAAGAAATTCGAAGACTTGCAGGAAGTCATGAAGAGCGACTCCATCATCATGTGAACATCGAGGCCATCCAGCTTCTCGACAACGCAGGGGCAGAAAGAAAACTTAAAAGAGTGAAATCCTTTGAGTTAGTGTAGTGCAGTGCAACAAAAAGTAAAGCATTATCCAGGCTTTAGTGTACACTAATCAGAAACTAGAAGAATGTTTTACTCCAATATTTGGACGTAACTTAGTGGTTTAGTGTGGTTTAAATGTTAATGTAAATAAGTACCAAATACCACTAGAGAGTAAGTCTTTAGTCTAAGTTTCTACGAATTATTTTACGTCAGACATAAATTACTCATTGATCTTATAGATCAGATTGTAAATAACAAAATGTTCCAAAGGATGTTTATTAATAGAAATAAAATTAATCTTTGAAGTTTGATTAAACCGCCACATAATTTTTTTCTTTTTGACTTGAAAATAATGACCTTTTTTTAAAATAATATTAACACACAAGCCTCAAAGACATTTAACATGGGATTTACGTAAGGGTTTGTCAGGATATGCCTTAGCATTTGAAAATATGATATTATTTTGATACTAACATCAATGAAGCAATCACTATTCATATATCCTGAAAATATATGAAATTCTGAACCTATTACAACAAAAATATTGTTTTCTTTCACAATTGTTTTTTTTTCGTTGATATTTGAAATTTGAGTTTGAAAAATCTAATATTTAAAAAATTAATTATTTTCTGAGTTATTTGAAATTTTCTATCAGCTCCTCTTTCTATCTTTGAAGGGAATATCAAACTTTAACACATTATATCTTTGGAACAGAAAGAGATATTTTTACCATTCAAAAGAACATATTAATCCACAACTCTTTCAGAGTGTAATCGGAAAATTAAAAAAAATATATTTCCTTATTTATTAATAGTTATTTTAAATTTTCTATCAGCCCTAATCTTTGAAGGAAATATCAAGGAAGGAAGGGAGTATCTTTAACACATTATATCTTTTTGAACAGAACGAGATATTTTTACAATTAAAAAAACAGAATAATCCACAACTCTTTCAAAGTGTGATCGGAAAATATTAATAAAAAAAAATTATATTCTGAGTTATTTGAAATTTTTTATCAGTCCCAAATCTTGGAAAGGAATATCAAACTTAACACATTATATCTTGGGAACAGAAGGAGATATTTTTACAATTCAAAAAACAGAATAACCCACAACACTTTCAGAGTGTGATCGGAAAATTTTAATAAAACAAATAAATTATTTTCTGAGTTATTTTAAATTTTCTATCAGCCCTAATCTTTGAAGGAAATATCAAGGAAGGAAGGGAGTATCTTTAACACATTATACCTTTTTGAACAGAACGAGATATTTTTACAATTCAAAAACCAGAATAACCCGCAACTCTTTCAGAGTGTGATCGGAAAATTTTAATAAAAAATTTTCTGAGTTATTTGAAATTTTATATTAGATAGCTGGTAGATAAGCCGCTTATTGCCACCGCCTGCGTAATAAAATGGGGGTAGAGGTGTTAAAACCGTTTCTAATTCTTCCGTCCAGTATCTTAATTGCTAAAATTGCTTAGTTCCCCAATTTCCAGTTTTATTTTTCATTTGTGCAGTGTCTTAATTAATGAAATTGAGAAACAAGAATTGGGAAGTGGACAAACTAAAATGTTGGGAAATCAAGAAACTGAAACATTTGCAAATTTATTAATTAAAGAATTTAGAAATTAAAGCACTGGACAAATGAGAAGTTAATAAAGTAGAAAATTTGGATGTTAGGAAGTTAAGAAATTGAGAAACTTAAGAATTAGGAAGTTGAGAAACCAGAATATTCAGAAATTGTGGAAAGGAAAATTTGTAAATTTAGAAATTGAAAAATTTTGAAATTAAGACACTGGGAAACTGCGGAATTCAGAAACGGGCAAAATTTAAAGATTAAAAATTCAGAAATTAAGAAATTAGAAATTAAGGCACTGGAAACCGAAAAATTGAGGAACCAGATGGGTACTGAACGAACTGAAACATTTGCAAATTGAGGAACTAAACAATTTAGACATTAAGATATTGTCAATGAAACCCAATTTCCCACTTATATCCAGTGTATTGCTATCCAGTATTTCTGTATTGCTTAGTTCCCCAATTTGCAAATGCTTCAGTTATTAGATTTCTTAATACTCCAGTTTCTCAACGCCCCAATTCTTAAGTTTCTTAATTTCTCATTTTCTCAACTTCCCAGTTTTCTAGTTTCTCAATTTCCCGTTTGTCCAGTGTCTTAATTAATGAAATTAAGAGACTGGAAAATTGGGAAACAAGAATTGTGAAGTGGACAAATTAGAATATTGGGAGATTAAATTTAATTTAATTCTAAAATTAATTTTCTTCATTTGACAAAACAGTTGTTTTTCTGTGTATGTTTTTCTACCAGAAAATATGTATGTTAAAGCGAACATAAAAATCGACGGCTGCAAGCGTCTTTACAAAAAGTATTCATTGCATTTTCATCGAATTATAAAGTGGTTCTTTAAATATTAGATTTTTCAAACTCAAATTTCAAAAGCAGCAAAAAAAAACAATTTTGAACTTGCAAACAATGTTTTTGTTGTAATATGTTCTGAACTTCGTATATTTTCAGGGTATGTTAGTGGTGATTGCTTCATTGGTTTTTATAAAGGTTTTTTCAAATGTTAAAGTACCATCCTGATAAATCTTTACGTAAATCCTACGTTACACTCTGAGGCTCTTGCAGTACGTGACTACATACTAAATGCAACATTGAATACAGTTTGTAAGAAACTCAAGATGAAGGTAAGTATAATAAGTTCCATAGTAAGTACATAGTAAGTAAGTACTGCAAGGCTCTAATTCCAACAATAATTCTTTAATTTTTCTTTTAAATAGTTTAATATTTCCTATTTGTTTACATGACGAATTATCCTCTGTAAGAATTCATATCCAAAATTCTCGTCGTAATTAAAGTTGGTCTTATTTACTCCAGGGTTATCATTAATGAGTGATAGCCGCGTGACTGCTATTTATAATAAAATTTGTTTTAATTGGCAAGTAACTATTGTATCATTTTATACCTCCAGTAATACAAATTTCGAAATAAAATTATTTATTATGTACACCATTAATTCTTTGAACCAAAGTTTGAGTGATTTTTTTGCTTCAAAGATCTATCTTTACTAGAATTGGAGAGAAATGGCTAATAAGTTAGGAATTATGTTAAACTTCACACTAAAACCAAATTCCTATAAAAAGTTCCTACTTTTTACAAAACTAACGGATTCTTTAAAAATATTGGACAGAGCACCTTAGAATATTTATTACTTATCTTTAGATAAAATCAACCCTACAATAAAAAATAACATGAAACTCGAAAATCACTGAGCACATTACAAAAAAATAGTACTTAACTGACATTACAAAAACATAGTACTTAACTGAAATTACAAAAACAGGCGTTCTACAAAAAATCTGACTTTAATTATTTTCTTCTTTAGAATTAAGTCCGCTTTTTTCCAAAATTTTTATAGTGCATAGTGTGGTAATATCATTCGTAAACGCATAGGGTAACCTGCAGTACTTTCGCTTTTATACTTCGAAGTCAAATTAATAACAAATTTAAGTAAAGCCAAAGCCACAAAATTGTATTAATTTTGTCGTTTAATTCATAATTTTCAATAGAATGACATTTTCCAAAACCTTTTCATTTTGATCGAGTTACTCTTGATTGATTTAAATCAAGCTTCTAAAGACAGTTTAATTCAAATTAAAACAAAACTCATAAAAGGTCATCCAGGACATGAAAAAAAGAATCTAACCTAACTAAGAACTTGTAAAAAAAGCATACATCGATTTATTCTTCAAATACAACGAACATATT
>JAWQRJ010000429.1:0-21372 GCA_033557515.1 Diorygopyx duplodentatus | reverse complement strand
ATAATTACAAAATTAGGACAGATTATTCTGTTAAATGAATATAATGAATATGTGGGTAACTTTACAAACCAAAATTTACTATTTCAGGTCTACCAACTGTCCCATTAATTTTAAATCTCAAACAGCTCTCCTAGAATTTGTCTGACACTCATAATAAACTACAAATTTGCAATTGTCAAAAAATATAAGCATACCTCAGAAGTACGTTTTAAAAATCGTCCTTATAGTACGAAAAGAACACTTAATTTGAAAAAAACATCGAAATATCCATTACAATTTTTGCATTGAAGAAAAAACGATAATGGACAAATAATGGATAAACATGACAATTTTGTTGTATATTCATTAAAAAAAAATTCCTCAAACTTTAATTTGTTTTTTCCGTTTTCACATAATAAGCCCAAAGCGTGAAATTTGCAATACTTGTACCGCATCCCTATAGTATTCCCGTGCAGTTTACGAATACCTTGCATAATTGAAATCATTTATACACAGTTTTCAATCAAACACTACCCGAATACTGAAATGAAACACTTCAGATCCTTTTTCAAAATTAGCTATAAAATACTCACAAAAAACAGGATATTGTGTTAGCGGAACAATATAAGGTTGGTTATAGCAGCGAAAGAATGAACTAACACTCTTAAATTAGAAACTACCGTTTATTACGCAAAACTGTTAAAACAAACGACAAACAAATCTACAAAGTTAAAGAAGAAGAAAAGAAAAACAAGTTGTTAATGCCTAAGACAAACATACGGTATTAGTTCTAATCTATTTCCGTACATAAGTTGACCGTAAAAAAATGAGTATCAAGTGTGTACCTATCATTTAAAAATCGCTATGCTGTGTTAAGTAATCCTACCAAGTCTTTAGTTTCTTAGTCTTTCGAGAAGCCCTCTGGTATGGGATAGTCGAAAACTACGGGCAAATTGTTAGGCATATAGTTGATATCACACGTTGAAGCGTTGATGTAAATGATTTTCCCATCTGAAGTGAGTCCGTAACCTGAAAGAAAAGACAATTATGCTCCAGTCTATAAATAAAAAATATTGTGGACAAAGAACCTTCGTGAATGTGGCCGAAAATGTGGTATTTTGGTTTCACCCTTTTCTGCACTGTCGCTAATAGTTCCACACAGCCTGCCCTGATTCCAGAACACACCAAGTCACCATGGCCTACTGGGGGAGTGTGAGTTATTAAAATATCTGTGTCCTCTGGGATCAAATTCCATTTCTGGAGGCACTCTGAGCCGCGTTCTAAATTAAAACCCCATTTGCCAAAGGATGGTTGCCTAAAATAGGATTTCAGTAAGAGAAAAAAAAATGTTAGGGAATGCTCTTATCTTTAACTTGTGTATTAGATTATTCGTTTTTTTCAGATTTAACTTAGAGTTATGGTATACAATATAGAAGGAATGAATATCGCACTGAAAGGATGAGTATAATTTAATAATATGTTCTTTATTATATTATAAGAGGATTTTAACTTGTTAAGATGTTTTCCACCTTACAACAAATTTCCTAGTTGCCTGGTGACCTTTTCCTGCCAAAGCAGAAAAAGTGACACTTTCGTGACAGCTGTCAACTGTCAAAAAAATTACACTTTTTCTGCCGATCCTCAGAAAATTATCGTCTTATTGGACTTCGGGTTACAAAATAATGGCAAAAGCAATTTAAAAAAAATGTATAGAAATATAGTTACCATGGGGTTCCGTATATTTTTATACCATACAGCTCGGTTCCAGTATCCTCCAAATAAGTACAATTAGTTAAATAGTGCCGTATGTTTTCCGTGTTAACAGCTTCCTTAATGTCGTCTTCTCCCCTTCCATAACTGGGACAATGAAAAATCTCTCTGTGCCGAGATGAAAGCTCAAAGTTCTTCTTAAAAATGTCTATGAATTTTGGGTCAAAACTCAATTCATGATTGCCACTGATCACGATTTTATGTTTATGCGGTAGACTTCCTAAAAGAATAATCTTAAATTTTAAATATATTAAATTTCTAACAATCGTCAAACTGAATTTACCTAACCACTTGTTAAACTCTTTCACTTCGTCTACGTGTCCGCATCTGGAAAAATCTCCAGCGTGCACAAAAACATCACCGTCCGGGATATCGTATTTAATGTTATGGACCAACGAATGGGTGTCGCTCATGCAAACAAACCGTGCTTGTAGTTCGGTGGGTGGTTTCGTAGGCAGTTTAACGTTAACTTTAACCAGTTTTTGAGTCTTACTGATCTCTTTCCATGCTGCAGTTGGATTGTCAGTCAAGGGATGTACCAAAATATCACTCATATTCTTTAAATAGGTCGGATGCTCTACCTCACACTACTCATGCTAGATAATTATTTGAAAAATATCCTTTCTGTTACAAAATCAGTCTAATTTATCGACAAAAATCAAGTCATATCACATATTTATCGCGTACGTTCAATCGATACCAGCGTATTGAGGTTAGAATCTGATCATCAATCTTCTTTTTTTTCGTATCTTGGCTGACGTCAAAATCGTAAATAAAATTGCTGCATATTTTTGGGAACTACTTCGAATTTTTTTGGGATAAAACGCTTTTTGCGCAAATCTACCTTTGAATATTGAATTCTAGGGAATTACTGAATTTACGTAATGTTTTCAGCTATGGCATCATATTCGATTTCCTTTTGTTTATATTTTATTAACCAACTTATGCGTTTTCTATAGGGAATTTTTTTTTAACTAGAACAAACTATGATACTTTAGTATTAGGCAACTGGACGAATTTTAACATTTATATTCATTATGTAAAAGCACCCAAAATGTCATTCCTAGGTCAATCAGGTCATCGCATATGGGACGAAAGATTTTCCATATCTTCATGATTCAACATCTGTCTCATTTGGAGCACGAAGGAATTTTTCTGCTACCTTTATTGACTTTAAATAAATAAATAAAACCGCAAAACTACAGTTCTCCAGCTCAATCATAAACCCTCCTGCTGAATAAGTGAATTTTGCAAAATAGTTTCATAGTAAGAAAAATTGTATTCCACACAGATTTTAACCCACATCACACTATCCATGATTAAGAATTATGTTTTGTTTTCAAAACAAAAGACTGCATAGCTGGTATTTATTATCTTTTGTGCTTTAGTAGACACAAAGAAAAAAGATTTTCTGAAAAACCAGTTCTGCTCAAATTTAGTACGTCAATAAATTGCAAAAAAGGAAACATGGAAGTAATAAACATGGTAACAATGAACCTGGAACCAATAAACATGGTAACAGTAAACATGATAACAATAAACATAGTAACAATAAACATGGTAACAATAAACATGGTATATCCACTAAAGCATAAAAGATAATAAATAGCAGATATGTAGTCTTTTGTTTTGAAAAGAAAAGAAAGTTCTTAATCATGGATAGTGTAAGGTGGGTTAAAATCTGTGTGGAATATGATTTTTCTTCATATCTCCTAAACTATGAAAAATAAAAATACCACGAACCTTATATCGTTAGAAAGGGAAAAAATCAAGTAATGTAATACGTAATGTCAAAATCAACTACGGTTTCCATTTAAAAAAAAGCAACATTGGGTCATATCTTGAAACTGGTGCAAGGTAAAAAATATTTTTATAATCTATCCTACGGAATATTTTGATATCTACAACTTTTTCCCTCGCAATTTTTTGATACGATAAATAATATGGAAAATATTCACATTTGAAGAAAATGTCAATTTTCAGTTTTTCAGGATATCTAGTAGGCGATGCATTTTTTTTTTGAAAAACAAAACAAGGTCTGAACAGAAAGGAATCGTTCGCCATACATTACAATAGTTACATAACTATATCGACTCACGGAATTTCAAAATATCACGCAATTTTGATAAGTGATAAGTGACATTTTGAATTTACATAAATTTTGGTGCGTTTCATCTTGCGTATAGCTCATAAAGAATATCATAGATAGAAGCAGAATGATCTACCTCGCCCTTCAGTAGCAATTTGGGCAATTTTTTTTGGATATAATTGGTCAAGATATATCAAAATCTCACCATCAAAATTGCGACTTTGGGCAAATATATGTTAATATAAAATCGATTATTTAGATTCAGAGTCATGTACATTTATATTTGACGGTTCCGCTATAATTGTTACCTTCAGCTTCAGCTTCCTTATTGAGATACAACTTCTTTTGTTTTTTGTGTATTCAATTTTCAAATTGCAGCATTAAATAAAACAATAAATAATTAAATATTTAAAACTAAAAGCTACAAAGCAATTCAATTATATGTTCGAAATGTCCTCTGCCACCACCGATGATACACATTCGGAACTCGATGAGAAGACAACGTGATCTTCTCATCGAGGTCCATATGTGTTCCAAAAATTCCTGACGTGTTCCTAATGACGACGCTGCTAAATATGTTCCCGTAGGGTTCGTACTGTAAGGATGGGGGCCTGTACCTCATCAGAGAAAAGCATAAACTAGACAATGCTGAAGAATCATCTACTTTAGAACACCAGCCGCGGTGCGAAGTCAATTTCTAAGAAAGCCTGAACCTGTTGGATATGGTATAGATACAATAATTGCTCTTGTAGCACTCTCTGTACTGTTGCATTGGACAGTTATAATTCTGTAGCTATTATCCAAGTGCTTGTTTCTGGATTCTCTTCAACTATCTCTAGAATTTGTTCCTTTAGATGAGGTGTTCTAACTGTTCTTGAAGATCCCAAATCTGCAAGGACTTAATTCCATCGTTCTTAACGTTGTTTATTAGTAATAAGTACTTCTTGAGAATTGTAAGTAGATAATAATGCATAACTTCTGGAATATAGTCTACATGCTTATTGTTTGGTGTTGTTTTGTTCTAAGTAGTAATTTTCGATAGGCTAGCAAATTTTATTAGGGTAATTATCATTTTTTTTGTTTTTTCTGCGTTTAAGTAAATTTGTGTTGAACTGTTCAACAAGGTTAGTTTTGATGTTGTTTATTTCTTTATTAATGTCTCTATATTAAGTTCTTTTTGTGAGATCGTCGTATTATCTACATATTTGATATAGTTTGATCATTATTCACCCATTGAGGAAAATAACGGATCAAAGGTTCACTCCTGGGGATATAGTTGCTAATAGTATAGAGAGATTATTAAATTCCTGACCAGAAGAAACAAGAAGCTTGCAAAAAGGCTGTTCACATTGGACAAAATCATAAGGACAGTCAATGGTTTTAAGCCACAAAAAATCTGCAGGGCTGGATGGAATATTCATGCTTTCTTGCAAAAATGGCTGAACAAATTTTGTTTAACCGTCCTACAGTTGTTTCAGACAAGTTATGCACTGAACTTAAGATTGGAAGCAGGAGAGTAACCAAGTGAGTTTGGACATAGAGAGCAGTAAGCATGCAACATTAAGAAAAGTATTTAAAACAACACAAGAAAAGTATTAATTTTTAGCAGAATGATTTCTCATGCAAACCCAACCGAAGCAACAGAAATTAAGCATTCTTCTCTAATAATTAATCCTTTACACCAATAATCTAAGCATCCGGTGATGATTTTCTTCCTTATCCACTCTGGAATTCGCAGTCCTCACTCCTTAAATTCACTCAAAGCTCTATAAATTCTTGCTTATAAATAATGCTGCTACTGAGGTTGAAAATGGAAATTTAACACTAGACAACAAGGTTTAACACTAGATTTACCAAAGCAGTCATTTTGAATTTCTGTTTTTAAATTTTGTGTTTAAATAATAATCATATTTATGATACAATTTCTTAGATTTTTTGTGACTTTTAACACAACTTGTAGATGAGTTTATTATTATCATCACATATGCATGTGTTATACCTATACATATATTCCAAAGGCAGTTATTTTGACTTTTTCGGAGATTTAACTTAACTAAATACAAGTGTGTACCCCAAACTTCTAATTTTGGGTGTAATCACTAAGGGATCATCCTCGAGTATATTGCATGAGATTTTTTGGTATAGTTCGTGTCAACCTCCATTACATAAGTTGAAGTTCTTCAGTAAGAGAAAATACTAGTTTATACCCAACATTATTATAAACCCAACCCAACATAAGTGAGGAGTGTTCTGATATAAACTCAAATGCAACAAATTTTGAACTATCATCTGCATTCCTGCAAAAGATCGCCATCTCACAGTATTTTCAAGTTTTTGGGGGCCAACAGGCTACACAAGAAAAGAAGGCGTAGGATGAACTGAGCACACCTCCCAGGAGATCAAAATTGCTCCTGGTGGCACTTTGTGGTCAAAGTTAACCCTTTGCGGTCGAATGTCGAGGTAGACTCGACATCACAACATACTTTTGAAACACCTTCCAACTGCAAAGAGTTAAAAGTAGGTGACATTCCTGGAAGATCACCATCTCAGGATCCACAAAGCTCAGCTACATCATCAAATACGGGACATTGTAACAAAAAAGATTTTATCAAGTACGATTTTGCCACAATAACAAAATAAATAATATTTGTGATAAATGTAAAAAAATTGGTTTACGGAAAATGTGTGCAAAAGAAATTTCCACTTTTATTTGTAGCGTATAGAATAATATACAGGTGTCTACATTAGACCGTCAATTAGAAATATATGGAAAACGGATAAAGCTAGCAGTCTGAAAATTTGGACTTGAATATGGTAGGAAGGGAACTAAAGGATAAAAATATTTTCAATAAGCTGGCGGTTCTGGTTATACCAGAAGTTGAGGACAGCTTTGTTAATTTAAATGGAATAACACCAATTTTAATTTTTTTTTAAATCTATATTTAATTTTAAACAACTAATACATTTGCCAGGACTAAACTTAATCGTTTTCGAGATATTGAATTTTTCCATAAAAATTATGCAAAGGCAGCAACATTTTTAAAAATCGAATTTTCATAATTAGACTCATGCAATAATGTTCATACTTCATTAACCATTAGTTCAGACATCGAACTTTTCAGAAATAGACCCGGCATGATATTTTTATGTACATTCTTTACAAAATTGAATTTTGAAATAAGAAAACTTTAAATTATAAAGTTATTTTTTTTTAAATGGCACCTACCAAATATTTTTATCTTGTCGAATGTGGAATTAAAATGCTGGTTAAACAGTATTAGGTTTCTCTATACCTAAAATTAAATAATTTTAGGTATAGAGAAACCTAATACTGTTTAACACGGATTTTAATTCTACATTCGATAAGATAAAAATATTTGATAGGTGCCATTTAAAAAAAATCACTTTTTGTCATTTAAAGTTTTCTTATTTCAAAATGCAATTTTGTAGGGAATATATGTAAGAATATATTCCTTGAAATACAGCCGGTGGAGCTGTATTTCTGAATAGTTCAATGTCTCAACTAATAGTTAATGAAGTATTAACATTATCGCATAAGTCTAATTGTGAAAATTCGACTTTTCAAAATGTTGCTGCGGTTGCATAATTTTTGCGAAAAAAATCAATATCTCGAAAACGATTAACTGTAGGCTTGACAAACGTAGTACGAAAGTTGTTGAAAATTGAATGTAGATTAAGAAAAAAAATTAAAATTTGGGTCATTCCATTTAAATTAACAAAGCTGTTGTCAACTTCCGGTATAAGCGGAACCACCAGCTTATTAAAAAAAAATTATCCTTTAGTTCCCTTCCTACCATATTCAAATCCAAAATTTCAGACTTGTAGCTTTATCCGTTCCTCATATATTTCTAATGGATGGTCTGCGGTAGACACTCTGTATATTGCCTTTTTGTTTTGTTTTATAAGTAAAGTAAATCGTGTGTATTATTTAATATTTAGCAATAATATATAGTGTAACTTCAAATAATATAAAACAATATTAAAAATTAAGTTTAAATACATTTCTTACTTGGATTAGTTATTTTTTTTACAAAACAGTCATTTTGACTGCTTCAGTAGAAATACGTGTATGTTAAATTTGGATTGTTCTAGTGTGTAATACCAACCTGAGGGAAAATAATGTTTTATAAGCTTAGCTATTGAACGAAAAACTGTGATTACTTATAAAATGTGAATTTATTGCAATCTTATAAAAAATAAACCTAAACTACGATTTTAACACTTTTCCTCTAGTAATCTTAACTTCGTCAACAGGCCTATCGTTTTTATCAGTTTCAACTAAACCTACTCTTTTCACTACAGTCATTCCGGAATGCACTCGTCCAAATATGGCGTGTTTTCCGTCCAACCACTGCGTTGGAGCTAACGTTATGAAGAATTGAGACCCGTTAGAATCCGGTCCAGCGTTGGCCATCGAAAGTATACCAGCTCCTGTGTGTTTCAGCTCGGGATGTATTTCGTCCTTGAACGTTTGCCCGTAGATCGATACACCGCCTTTTCCGGTACCCGTTGGGTCACCTCCTTGAATCATGAAATCTCGAATGATTCTATGGAAGACTGTGTTGTTGTAGTATCCGCGACGGATGAGTTCCGCAAAGTTTCGGCAAGTTTGGGGAGCGTGTTTCCAA
Source organism: Diorygopyx duplodentatus (assembly GCA_033557515.1). Lineage (NCBI taxonomy): Eukaryota > Metazoa > Arthropoda > Insecta > Coleoptera > Scarabaeidae > Diorygopyx > Diorygopyx duplodentatus. Next base: position 12,885 of record JAWQRJ010000429.1, on the reverse strand, counting down.
TATAATTCTATAGTTATTTCACCCATCCTGACGTATATAAATAAAAAATTAGATGAACAGTTCGGTTATACTTTGTGCATGGCGATTAAAAATGTGAATGCACACAGTATTGTAACCATTTGAATGATGAAAGTTGAATTAATGTATATAACATAAAAGTGGGTTTGTTAGAAACAAACCTGTTATTAAAAAAATGAAAAAAATCTATTTGTTTTAATTGATCTAAATTTCAGTTAAGTATTGCATGTATTTTTGAATTTGTAAGGTTGTAAATTGAAAATGTAGAATGTATGAGTGTGTAGTGTTGTAAACTTTGTTCAGTTTTCAGCACAAATCAAATAAATTATTATAATTTCAAATATTAGTAGCTTATTTAAATGTCAGGCAAATATTTTTTTTAAATTTTACTTACGTTGTTTCTAGAACAACGAAAGGCGGTTGCCACATTTTATCTGGAATTCCAGTTTGGTTCACTCCTTGGACAGCTAACATCGCCATTTCGTTATTAGCAAAATATCAACAATTCTAAAGATTACAAAACCTCAAAGCTTGCGGTAGTCAACACAAATCATAAATGTTGATGTACGATTATGAACTTAGCCTCAAATGAGAAAGATACTACACAGGTTGTTCATTTACGCTGACGTTTGCTTTGAGTAATTTCGATTTTTGAAGTCGGAAATAGCCTGTTATACTGCAAGTTTTTATTACAAAACGCATACAACTGTTTAATTAAGTTTGCGTAACGGGGAACTTATTTCAATCAAGGTTTTAAAAGTTATTTTATATATAATGCCGTTCTAATGAATTCATCCAACGAAAAAAATAATCTCTATACGTTCAGTAAGAAGTTGGATGCAGTTGGGAAAATTGACAAGTAAGGACAGTCTGTTAACTTCAGATCCTTCAGATTACGTAGACTTTTGTAGATGTGTTAAAAAATGGAACTTCGAACATTTCAAGTGCATGAATTAAACAACTAGATATACCAAATGAAACGGTGCGCTTAGGTACTTTTTGGCATGTGAAATGGTGTCCACACGAAAAGATCATATATCTGTAGGTATTCCACTTTTGAATGAAAATACTGATCTTCGACGGACCAGAAGTAAAATACGGAGAGTAAGGAGATTATTCTTTATTTTCTGGTGGAAGCAACGTAAAATTTTTAATGTCTTTTAGACGTGGAACCGATTGTCCCGTTTTCAACGGAGTCTAATTTATATGGTTTTCGCTGTTTTATTTTTTATGATATTATATTTTATACCTAGTAATTCGGATGCTGCATTAGTGAATTATGTAGACACAACACAGAAAATTATACAAAAAAAGGGTGAAAACGAAGAAGCTGGTCAAGTTTTAGAACAACCTAGCAGCAAAACGGTTTATGATGCGGTTCAAGTAAATGCAACAAAACAATTTTATGGTACGTACATTAATATGTTTGAAGAGCGTAATATTTTTATTATTACTGTTATAGGACCAACTACACAAAGGCAAAAAGCGGTTGTTGAAGCATTTAAACATGCTTGGCAAGGATATAAAGAGTTTGCATGGGGCCATGATAATTTAAAACCGCTTTCTAGAAACCACTATGACTGGTTTGGATTAGGTTTAACAATAGTTGATAGCCTGGATACGTTATACATAATGGACTTAAAGAAAGGTAATATTTACCATCACCTAAATGTGTAATATCATATGAAAGTTAATCATTTATCTTGTATTACAACATTTCTATTTTTTAATTGCAAAAGGTTACAATAGAGTTGAGTCAGTGTTATATAAATCGAAAATTACAGTACTATGATTATAATATGTGCACAAAGCAATAACGGAACAATGCAAGCGATTAATAATCCATGACTGTAATAACAGAGAAAGAACAATCCTATGTTATTTGCAAGTTTTGTGCGTTCATGTTTCATATTACATTTTGATATTTCAGTACTCAGAAATATAACAGTTACTATTATTGGCTTTACAAGGTCACTGGTAATAAATAAATAACAACAGTCCAATAATGGTTTAAAATTATAGGACTGGATTATAGGATTAATTGGTTTAAAAACTTGAAAATAGTCACATTAAGGATTACAATATTGCAGAAATGTCAATTTTACAGTGTACCCAATGTTTAAACGAATACATTTTACAGGGCATGTGAGTAAAATAAGCTTGAATTGATTGTCTGATGGCCATTTGTATGTATGTGGGTATGTTCGTATTCCCCACAGCGGGAAAACGGCTTTACGTTGCCCCCCGATAATCCGGTGCCAGGAATCTATTGAGATATGTCTCGACTCTCCAAATAGACCAATTTTGATCAAGTTCTTAGCCACAAGGAAGGCGCAAGAGGTACTTTCAAATAGAAGTAAGCTAAAAGGTACAAGGATATATTTAGCGGAAGACATGACACGCGAGGAAAGAGAAAAAAGAGGCCATCTGGTCAAAATCATGAAGTTAGTAAGAGAGCAGGGACAGCATGCAATAATACGGGGAGGGAGATTGCAAAGAGATGGAGAGTACGTGAGTCAACAGGAAACAATGGAAAAAATAGAGAAGATAAGTAGTAAGAAAAAAATAAGATCAGAGGAGGGCAAGACGGAAGAAAGAAGAGGCGACGTTGGAAAAGCAAGACAAGAAAAAGAACAAGGAAGGGAAATATACCGAAAAAAACGAGGGTGCGGCAGCAAGATATAAGGGAGAATCAAGCAAAAATCAGCTAACAATGAGTGACTTTATGGGAAGGCCCAGAGCAGCTTCAGTGGGAGAGTTTTTCGTCAAAAGAGGAGGAGGAGAAATGGGGGTGCAGAACTGCCGAGAAAAGGACAGAGACGAGGAACTAAAAGGAGCAATACAAAGGACAGCATAAGCAAGTAGGGACCAAAATAACTAGCAAGAGAATATACAGAGAATACAAGGACAAAATAGGCAACGAAAATGGCAAACCAAAGGGAGGAAAATGAAACAAGAGGTGAGGAGCAGAAGGAAGCAACATTGGGTGGAAGTGGTAGGGTAAAGAAAGGAAAAGGATGCAAAGCATTAAAAGGTCTAAAGGTAAAATATAATTTCGACCTAATAGCAATACAGCAAACTAAGCAGAAGGGACACCAAATAATAGAAATAGAGGACTATGTATTTTTCAATAGCAGTAGCAAAAGCAGAATGCTCGGAACAGGGTTTTTGGTGCATAAGAAGCTAAAGGGAGCAGTGTTAAAGTTCGAGCCAATATCGGATAGGATGTGCCATTTGAGGATAAGAAGAAAATACCAAAAAATCACGTTTATGAATATCTATGCACCAATCGAAGAGATGGAAGCGGAGGTGAAGGAGGATTTTTACAGGCCACTGGACAGAGAGTACAAAAAACTAAAGAGATATGACACAAACATAGTATTGGGAGACGCAAATGGGAAGATTGGAAGGGAGGAAATATAGAGGCCCACAATCGGAAGATTCAGTAAGCACGAATCAACAAATGAAAATGGACGAATGTTAATAGACTTTGCAAAAGAGAAAGGGATGATAATCAAAAGCACGTATTTCGAAAAGAAGACCATACACAAAGGATCCTGGAGATCACCGGGTAGCTCATACGTCAACCAAATAGATCATATTCTTATAGAGAAAGACGAAGAAAAGAATATAAAGGACATAAGAAGCTGTAGGACCAGACGTCGATACTGACCACATGCTGTTGGGAATGAAAATGAAGCAGGAAATACCGGGAAATACTAGACTGAAAAGGGAGGAGGAAAGAGAAAGGTATAGGGAAACATTAAAAAATACACTAACCAGAATAATCCATAACGAAGACATAGAAGTCTTATGGAAGGAGATAACCAGCAAAATGAAACGTGCAGCACAAGAGAGCAGCACGAAGAATAAGAACAAAAAGGAAAGCTGGTTCAATGCAGAATGCGAAAGGGAATTGAGGAGGAGGAAAAAAATAAGAATGGAGATGTTGAAAAGGGAAACAACTGAAACAAAAGAAGCATATAGGAAACACAGGAAAAAGTGCAAAAGCCTATTACGAAGCAAGAAAAGAGAATACATGGCTAAACTGCTAGACAGGGTAGAAGAAGATTACAAAAATAGGAAAGTACAAAGTATGTACAGGGCAATCAGGAGGGGAAAAAACAAATACCAACCGAAGACAATATACTTCAAGGACAAGAGAGGGAAATTGGTCGCAGGAGAGAATTCGAAGAATTGCTGAGTGGTGGCGAGAACAGCGAAGCAACCACAGCGGAGGCAGAAGAGAACAAAGTACGAATTGGCAATGAAGCAATGAAAGAAGAGGAAGCACCAACCAAATAGGAAGTAAAAGAAATAATAAAGAACCTAACAAGAAAAAATTTGTTTAACAGTTTTGTAAAACAAACATTATTTTATTTGGAGCAGATTTATGGGGATAGAAGCATAACATCTTGGAGAAGATCCAGAAGAAGTATTGGAAGTGGATGCTAGGTTTGGAAAAGGAGACGCCGGGATATATATAGTAATGAAGAAGGTGAAAGTGGACCAGATGAGGGGAAGGTGAAGGACAAGATGAATAGAAGGCCAAACTGAGAAAGAAAAACGTATTATGAAAGATGTGGATGCACAAGAATGGAAGTTGACAGATTAAGATGGACAGGGTTTGAAATGTGGAAAGAAATTATGGAAAGACGCAGAGACAATTGGTGACGGAAGGAATGCAAAAACACTTGGGGAACCTGTGAAAGGTAGCTGAAAAAAGTATGGTGACCAAATTTAGAAGTAGGAATGAGGAGAGGGTAAACAGATATCTGGGGCGAAGGATAAAAAGAGAAGATGTACATTATGGGGGAATGGGAATCGATGGAACATATGATTAGAGACTGTAATGAGGTGTCGGAGGACAACCAGGATTGGCGGGAGGTAGTTGAGGGGGCAGGGAGTGGATGGGAAAGATGCTAAAGAGGAGAAGGCTTTGCGGCGTACAAGGAATATAAAATTGTGTGTGTATACTTTTTTTTGTAAAATTCAACAATGCAAAAAATAAAACTGCTTATGCTCCACAAAAGGTATGTGTTGTCAGTGATTAATCCACTGATCCCTTATTCGTTTTTTAATGGCTCCCTAGCAAGCCATTAAGCGTTTTAAATTATAACCTTTCTAGTTAAAAGTCAGAGTAGAATCACACTTTGAATGTAACTGTACTTCCCTCTCATTACTGAAGAATTTAAACTTGGTATACTATTTGTACATGAATCTGCCGTATGTATTCATGTTGGTGGCGATAATAACCTCAAAACTGAAAGCTAATGGGCATCCAGCTGCTTTCCATGTTGCAGATCAATAATAATACAATCTAAGTTGATGAAAATAAGTTGATTTGTTCAAACAAGGGTTCCATTTTATAGTGTTCATGTCCACATTTAACAGCAAGCCTGGAAGCAGCAATAGGTCAAGAGATACACAATATTTCACTGAGTTTTTTAACTGTATGAAACGAAGAGTAAATTTATGTTTAGAAGCAGAAGGTGAACATTTTGAACACCTTTTAAAATTGTTTTGATTTGTTAATTATCTACACAATAAAAATTAAACTTTGCCTTATTCTTAAGAATGTTGATTTTTTTAAATAAATTGTTTAATGAAAAACAAACTTTTACAAAAACACTTTTAAAAACAAACTACTCTAGTTGGAAAACCAATACCAGTTGTGTAGGTTTGGTTGCCTAACATTCGTGATTATGTGGGACTTAGGAATTTATGAAAGCCCTGTGTGTGTGTATGTAACATCTTCTGTTACATGTGGACATAAATCTTATGCTCGTATATAATGAGACGAGCCTAACGTATTATCATATAGACCAATGATTCTTAAACTTTTCGGTCGCACGACCCCCTTTCTCACTTAAAAATTATGAAAGACCTCAGGACTGCCATAATTGAATACCATCATTTCCAAAAATTTATATATTTTTTTTAAATTTCGTAATATGTTTATTTCACTTGGGCTATGTGAAGGTTTCACAAAAATTTATGTGTTAAATATAGGTACATTTCTTCTGTTTAGTTAAAATGAAATACTCATAACATTGATTACTAGGGCCCGGATCTTTATTTATTTACAAATGGCAAATATTTAAATATAATATTTAACAAAAAAGGTGAAATGTTTATTAAAAACGCAATATATTTACTCAAATTTTTTAATACACAAAAGACTAGAAATGATACAATTTACAATTAATTAAGTGTATATAAAAATCATTTGTTTACACTGCATATAAATGTTTTTTTTTAAATGATCGAAAGTAAAACTTCTTTGATTATCTCGAAACAAAGCTTTATATTGGGGGAAGCTTCTTTCCACATCACATGAAATAATCGGAGCATCATATTATTATATGATATATCCAGTATAAATTTCTAAAAAAACTGCACATCGAAAATGAAAATTGAATTTTTGATCGATTTTTTAATATAGACGCGTTAAAAGTTAAGAAATCAGTTCTAATATTTTTCAATGAACATTTATCGTTTTTTAATCAAAAATGTGTGCGAGATATCAAAAAATTAGTTCGATCATATTATTCTATGATATATCCAGTATAAATTTCTAAAAAACTGCACATCTAAAACGAAAATTGAATTTTTGATCGATTTTTTAATATAGACATGTTAAAATTTAAGAAATCAGTTCTAATATTTTTCAAGGAACATTTATTATTTTTTAATAAAAAATTTGTGCGAGATATCAAAAAATTGTTTCGATTATATTATACTATAATATATCTAGTATAAATTTCTAAAAAACCGCACATCTAAAATGAAAATTGAATTTTTGATTGATTTTTTAATATAAACGCGTTAAAATTTAAGAAATCAGTTCTAATATTTTTCAATGAACATTTATCCTTTTTAATGAAAAATCTGCGTGAGATATCAAGAAATTGTTTCGATTATATTATACTATGTTATACTATGTATTATACTATACATATATCCAGTATACATTTCTAAAAAACTGCACATCTAAAATGAAAATTGAATTTTTATCGATTTTTTAATATAAACGCGCTAAAATTTAAGAAATCCATTCTAATATTTTTCAATGAACATTTATCATTTTTTAATGAAAAATCTGCGTGAAATATCAAAAAATTGTTTCAATTATATTATACTATGATATATGCAGTATACATTTCTCGAAAAACTGCACATCTAAAATGAAAATTGAATATTTATCGATTTTTTAATATAAACGCGCTAAAATTTAAGAAATCAATTCTAATATTTTTCAATGAACATTTATCATTTTTTAATGAAAAATCTGTGCGAGATATCAAAAAATTGTTTTGATCATATTATTCTATGATATATCCAGTATAAACTTCTAAAAAAACTAAACACCTAAAATGAAATGTTGGAAGGGCTCAAAGCGTTTAATACTTCAAAATCTCCATTTTCTTCTTCCTTCTCTTCATTAAGGCTAGGGCTACACTAGACGCAAATTGCGTTGCGTAATTTACGCTATGTAATTTCTTATGGGCGGTGGTACAGGCGTAACGACGTACTTTGAGCGCTAGTATAGCGCAACCAATGTATTTCGAATGAAAGCGTATTGAACGCGTAAATTACGCAAACGTAATTTGCGTCTAGTGTAGCCCTAGCCTAAGGATCCCAAGAAGCTTGTTTTTGATACATAGTAAAATGTTATTGCCTGGATCTTTATTTAACATCTCTTCAAATGTTGTAATTTTGTAATTGATATTGTTATTAGTAATTTCTTTTCGAGATTTCGTCTTCTATAATATTTGTGTTCGCAGGTTTACAACTGCAGGCAGGCAGCGATTCTCAACATTTTATTGGGCAATTATATTTCCAATTGAAGTCTCCTCTTCTTTGTACATAGTTTTTTTTAAGAAGAGCATTAGAAAAATATTGAATTATATTTAGATTAAATGAGAAAGAATTTGTTTATTTTTCTCAAAAAAGCAAATATTTATTTATCATCAAAATCGCAAAATATTTATTTAAGTACGAAAATATTTATTTAAATAAATATCCGTGTTCTATTGATTACTAACAGATTAATAAGCAATCTTTGATACATATTTGGATAAAATATGTATAATGAAAATAATAATATTAATTACAATAAATTAGAAATTAATAACCTATCTTTGGATAAAGTATTTATAATATAAATAGTCACAATAAACTAAAATTTAAAACTTATAAAAAAGTTTAAACATTAAATTTAATGAGATGGACGAGCTTGCTTATTTTGACACAATAAATTAAACCTTGGTTTAATTGACATTTGACTTCCATAAGGTTGTCTTTTTCATAGTCACATGAATTTTACAAAATTTATATGTTTCTCAAATATATCTGACACAATTTACAAACCAAACTCTCATTATGAAAGAGATTAGAAAGATCAGACTTTTTTTTGATAAAAATATCATTACCTCATCTTTTCAACTCTATTAGTCGTTTTAAAGCTCGTTCCTTACATAGCCACCTAATTTCTGCATGTAATAAAAGTTGTTGTTAATCCGACCCCAAATACTTGAATAATTTGCAAACAAACGACTATTAAGTGGACACATTTTGAGATTGATAATATTTATGACATCTTGTAAAACCACAATCAAATCTGTCGATATAGCTTTTTAGCTATTAATGCCTCTCGATGGATGAGATAATGGATAAAGATAATATGTCGATTTGTAATAGATTTAAATTTCACTAGAAATCCGACGTGCTTCGCTGACATAACTGCTGCTCCATTGGTGCATACACCATACAATTATTCCAATCCAAACCTTCCTCCAAAAATCGTTAACTTAAAAAAAATATATCTTTCACTTTTGTATGATTTTGCATTCATCGACAAAACAGTAAATCTTCATGAATGTTACTTTCGTAACAATATCTGACATAAACCAAAAGTTGAGCTCAATTTGTAATATCTGTCGACTCATCGAGTTGAATTGCAAATTTCGTACTTTCCTTAATCCTCTGGGGTAATTTGTTGCAACTGATCACTGCTTATATCTGAAATTGATTTGCTAACTGTACCATTGGGTAGCATTCTTTTTTCCTTTTTTGGATGGTTTTCGTTATTTGCACTACGACAGGCAAAACAAGGACTTTGCCAATTGTATACGGTTTTTTAGCCTTCGGATCATTCTATCATTCTATTAAATGATAGAAATTTGGTGCCCATCATGTTTTGTGATTCTTTGTGTCTTAGCGTGCAAGATCTTATCTGTAGAATAAATGGGATACCTAGTATATTGTTTACTCAATTATTATAATGATTAATAATCAAGAAGACACCAGCAATAACTATTGCTTAAATTTTATGGGGAATTCAATTATTTAATAATATACAGGTTTTTCTGTACAAACCCAGCAATAAAAGTAATATACGAATGCTATGAATATGCAGAATTGGTATAGTTTAATGGAAAACAGTAAAGCATAGATCAGCTTAATATCTAATACCCAATAAAAAAATATTTTGTAAGATTAATAAAAAAATAAGTTTTTATGAATATATATGTTGCAAAATTTTGGTAAGATTTTGGTAAGACATTAATCAACAATCTTCTGTCTAACTTACTGCCTAAATTGGCTACATAATCATTTCCTGCAGTTTGGAAACGTTTAGACCTTTTTGGCATTTTTGAAATAGTAACATAATAAGCAACCAACGTCCCTTAAGTAAATAAATAACGCAAGAAGTCACCTCTAAAGTCCCCTTTCGTGCTGGCCAATCACACATACCTTTTCCATTTTCAGAATATGAAGAAGCAAGGACATGGGTAGACAAACATCTACATTTCAATCAGGATCGTGACGTAAATTTATTCGAAGTAACGATACGTGTTCTTGGTAGTTTATTAAGTATATACCACTTAACTGGAGATCGGATGTATTTGCTAAAAGCGGTATGTCAATGTATAGAATTGATCGATTGAAGGCATAAAGGACGGTAAAGCATCGTTTTGTTACACTGAATGCAATGATTGAAACAATGCACCTTCTATTATAATAGTTCATTAAAAAGAACTTAAGTCCTTTAAAACTTGCGTATAAACTACATCTATTTTTTGCATATTTGTTGACATTCCGTTATATTTTAGACTGATTTGGGCGACCGACTATTGCCATGTTTTGATACTGTTTCTGGGGTGCCATTTTCAGACGTTAACTTGCGCACGATGCAAGCTCACCCACCGAGATGGTCCCCAGATAGTAGCACGGCGGAGGTCAGCACTGTACAATTAGAATTCAGGGATTTAAGTCGATGTACTGGTGACTCAAAATACGAGGTAAAGAAAAAGGTTTTTTGTGTAAAATTGATCTGTAATTTTACTTTACGCACCAAACGTTACATAGATTTTTTACTGAATTTTAGGATACTGTAGCAAAGGTCTCTAACTTAATTCATGGCTTAAAAAAGACGGACGGACTAGTTCCTATATTTATTAACCCGCAAACGGGGGAATTTCGATCTTATGCAACTATAACTTTAGGTGCGAGGGGAGATAGTTATTACGAATATCTTTTAAAACAATGGATACAAACCGGAAAAACAATTGATTAGTAAGTAGCCTTTAATGTTGCATGCACTTCACAGATTTCTTTATTTAACATTAATGATAATTGTTCTATTCTGTGGAATACCAAAATTAATCCTCTGCCTTAATTTTTGTTTATTAACATTAAATAATAAGTGTTCCTGTAGCAATTTTTTTATTTGCAGCTTACGAGATGATTATGTAACAGCAGTTGAAGGAATACAAAAACACTTAGTCAAGAAAACCGTCCCAAACGGTTTTGTATTTCTTGGTGAAATTCTCGCAGGGGGAAAAGATTTCAAGCCCAAAATGGACCATTTAACGTGCTATTTACCGGGTACCTTAGCCCTGGGCGTTCATGTCGGTCTTCCTAGCCACCATTTAAAATTAGCAGACGACTTGTTAAACACTTGTTACCAAACGTACGCCCAACAACCCACATTTCTAGCTGCCGAAATCACGTACTTCAACCTGCAGGGAGAGAATTCCAACGATCTTTACGTTAAAAATAACGATGCGCACAACTTACTGAGACCAGAATTCATCGAGAGTTTGTGGTATATGTACCAACTGACCGGAAATGTGACATATCAAGAATGGGGCTGGCAGATATTTGGGGCGTTCGAAACATACACAAAAGTGAAAAACGGCTACGCATCGATCGGTAACGTAAAATCGATAACCAATTTGAAACGTCGGGATATGATGGAGACGTTTTTCTTAGGGGAAACCCTTAAGTACTTGTATTTGCTGTTTAGTGAGGATAGGAAGTTGATTGATTTAGATAAATACGTTATGAATTCTGAGGCGCACCCTCTGCCTGTATACACGTCATGATCGCGGTCAGCTTAGGAATTTATTACTATACTATTATTCACTCTAGTCTGCTGGAAATATAGAGGTATCGACGACTGATATGAATTTCCTTTATGTTTTGTTTTCTATTACATTTGCACGGATTATATCTAGAATTATGGGCTCGTTCATATTTTTTCAAATAATTTATATTCAGGTTAAGTTTCGTAATGCTATTATGAAACAGTATTGATACGTAATCAGTAGGTTCATTATCGCAAATTGAGAAAATGCAGTGGTAAAACAAGATCCGAAGGGTCTTATAGGTTAATTAATTACTGTTTCCTCTCTAATTTCTCTCTTTCCTTGGCAAATTCATTGTCTTATAACTTTTCATTTTCTTAACAGTTTTATTCCCCTATTTCCATTCAGCGTGTTGTTCTACTTGCACTGCCAGCCAGGTTTTCATAAATTTCAGAATCCCACCTGACCATGAGTAGGCAACCAAAGATACACAAGTTGCCATCCTGGAAATAACCAAACAGGTATTTACATTATTAATTATAGTGTTCACTGTTTATTGGCGAAGAAAAAAAATTAAGATAAAATGTATTCTTTATTGGTTAACCACCAAGCAAAAATATTCCACCAAGTAACTGTTGACTTGTGTGGAATAGTTTGCCTTCAGCTTCTAAACACAAATTCACTCAGTATTTCATGCAGTCAAAAACACAGTCATAAGCAGCATTTTGCGTTATGCTGAAATATTGTTTTTAACTTGTCCCGATAACACAGGTCTGCAAAAAAATAATTTTTTTCAGCTGCATGGGATATTTTTGGTTTATTTTATGCTTTTTAGGGTGCTGAATCCAAAACTGACCTCCACTTCCCTCCATCACGTACAGTGTTGTTGCAAAACATGGGGAGTTTACATTACAAAATGTTGTATCATTTTGCGTATAGATGGAAAAAGAAACAAAAAACTATTCCTTCATGATATATTTAACACTAGATGTTTACTCGTTTTGTCCGTCAAACATTTTCTTCTTCTCTTCGACGCTCCTCCAAACTCGCTTTCGCTTTCCATCTTCTGTTTCTCACCTGGGCATCCATCAGTTAGCATGTTGACGTACCATCTTCCTCGGTACCGTCTCTCGATATCACTTACATCTTGGTGAAATATTTGACCTTGCTCTTTACTATAGGCTCCTAAGTTTTTGGGAAAATAGTGAATATGGGCTTGTAGGTAATCAACTGTTAAGCTTATCTTGTAACCTTGAGCTTCATACGCTGTCAACATGCCTTGTAGAATAGTTTGGTAGAGATAGTCTTTAGTATTCCCCAAAAACCTGTGCACTACATCCTTAAAAGAGTCCCACGCTTCTTTTTCTGTGTCCCCCATTGTTTCGGAAATGAGGGAACCGGATAACAGTTTCCGTATGTCGGGGCCAGTGAAAACTCACTCTTTCAACTTGGCTTCTGACACTTTTGGGAACACAAATACCTGAAGCATTCC
>JAWQRJ010000428.1:0-21380 GCA_033557515.1 Diorygopyx duplodentatus | reverse complement strand
GCTTTTAACTCTTTCATCCATAGACTTTGCACCCTCCCGCTTAGCGAAGATAACTTTCAAAAAGAGAAAAACTTTATTAAACAGATAGCGGTGAATAACGGATTTCAAATATATATTATCGGTAAACTTATCAATCGTAAACAAAAGTCCGTAATTAACAATCAATCCAATTTGATAAACAATAATAAAACAGATAAAATATATCACTCCGTAACATACAACGACATTAATATTAACCTCTTCTTAAATATTCTTAAACCACACAACATGGATATCACCAACAAAACCAGATCCACAATAAAAAGTTATCTCACTAATGCCAAAGACAAAATAGAGCCTCTAGAGAAAAGTGGAGTATATAAGCTTAACTATTCAGAATGCAACGCTACTTATATAGGTGAAACTGGATGAAAAATAAGAACAAGGATTAAGAAGCACAAAACAAAAAATGCTAACTCAGAGTTCAGACGACACTTACTTGAAACTGTACACAAACATCTACTGCGCACTGCTGTAATAAATATACACAAATTAAGTTACTGGGAACTTTATATTATCGAAAAATCTAAAAAAGACCCCTCGGACAATTGCCTTAACAAACAAACCGATCTTGTATACAAACTCCTCTTTAGATATTTACTTTAAACCTGTTTCTCTGCTCGTAATCCATGCAACGGTCATCTACTTATATATTTTTCCTTTTTTGCTTTTGACTTTACTTTTATTTATTTTTGACATATACAGATCTTCCCTCCTTTATAATTCTGAACACTTAACTAGATCATTCAATTTATATAATAAATTTAGGCTATATGACTCAAGTTTAGAATATTTAAATATTTCAGATTGAGATGTTTATATTTAAATTGCCCGTTTTAAATTTACCAATACGAAACTTTACGACGTTGCACAATTTACATTTTGCGCTTGGCACATGTTTCGTAATAACTTTAGTCGCTTTACAACTTTACGAGGGACTACTTCGACACTCCCTCCTTCTTTACACCTTTTAAAAAATATTACACACGATTTTATATCCATTTGACCACGTCCGACATTTGGAAAATGCTTCAATTTTCTACTTTGAACTAACACATTTCGATGTACAACGCTTTGCTACTTCTAATAAATGACCCAATAGTAAGTGAAACTTTTTAATTCTCAAAAAAAAATTCTTATATAATATTTCATAACGCTTAAAATAAGTTTTATTAATTTCTGTAATTCTTACCTTCGCATTACCATTGCAGGAGAAGGGTATGGTGATACCCGAGACATGTAGCTAAACGAAAAATAAAGAAATAGGGAGTATGGAGACACGTTCTATTATTATAAGTACTTGGAAGACCGAGCTCGCTCGGGGGATAAGAACACAAAAAAACATTGTTTCCTACCCCTATCAGAGCTCGCCGGTCTCTTAGTTTTGGTAGCACCATCGTGAAATGCAAAACTAAAAGACCGAGCTAGCATTTTTTAAATTCTCTATAATACTGATGGCGCCATCGTACGGCCAACGATTAAATTATCGCTATATCCGCGTGACCGCGTCCGTATAGTATCTGCGTTTCACTACCCGCCGATAGATAGCAGTTCTGTGTTGATGTTTTCCATGTGTTTTTCTCACAATTTTATTTATTTACGATATAAAATGTATTCAGTGATGGTCGAGACATATCTCAATCGATTTCTGGCACCGGATTATTGAAATCCTGCAAATATCGGCCGACAACTTAAAGCCGTCTTCCATGCATACATACATGCCCACATATGCATACATACCCACATATCCACACAAATACAAGATTAACGCGTTTAATAGTATAGGATTGTACCTTATTTGGAGCCACGAGAGTTTTCTTTAGTTGTTCATGATGTAGAATCTACTGTGTACACAAAATGCGTAAAAAATATCCTAATGTAGCTTGCCTTAAACATTGTACAATTATAATTTGTGACCTTACGTTTGCGGTTAAGTGGAAAATTATATACAATATCATTTCTAGGCGAAGAAGAAGAGAAATTTTCGAACATAGTGCATAACAGCACGTGCTAAAGCCGGCCTACAAATTTAATAATGCCTCTGGTGGCAGTTTTTTTTAAAGTTTTTAACTCACATCAAACTTCAATAATTAGGTATCCGTAATTGTAACATTTGTAATACCTGTCATAATTTTGACAATATGACACTAAGAAACTGGAAAATGTTAATGCAATAAAAAGAGTGCCTACGATGACTAAACCGGGCGTCAAAGGCAAAACTTTTCAGACTGGACACGTCTTCCAATGAAGAATGGGAATCATGTTAAAATTCCGTGATGATAATGCAATAAAAAGAGTACATGTGATGAAGAAGTTAGAGTTGTATTTGATTGAGAAAATTCATTTTCAAAAATTGTTGGTGCGATTGATGGAACTCACATTTGCATGAATGTAACTAGAGAAAATGCAATAGGTTATATAAATCGCAAAGGCTACTACTCTATCCATCTCCAAGTGAGCACAGGTTATTTATTATATTTTCAATTACAGTTAGAAATGATAATTATAAACTGCATAGAACAATTTTGAGGTGTTGAGGTGTAATGTAAAAATTACACCCCCTACATTATTCACCAACTAATACCAAAGTATTGTAGAATAACTCATTTTGCAAATTTTCTGTCTGCTCTAACTTTTTCCTAAACGTATCGTTCTCGACAAAAAAAAATGAAACATTAAACCCTATCCCCCAATTTTTTATTGCAGAATTTGGGATATTGTGTCCAATATGTACAAAAGCACTTAGTCGTTTATAAGCAAACTCGGCGAAAATGTTTTCTTGCCATACTCTATTCGTTAGTAAAGTTTAAGCGAGCAAA
Source organism: Diorygopyx duplodentatus (assembly GCA_033557515.1). Lineage (NCBI taxonomy): Eukaryota > Metazoa > Arthropoda > Insecta > Coleoptera > Scarabaeidae > Diorygopyx > Diorygopyx duplodentatus. Next base: position 18,522 of record JAWQRJ010000428.1, on the reverse strand, counting down.
TGACAAAGGGTGCAATAGCGCTGGGTTTAATTATATTTTATGATTTAATACTGTAATATTCTAAAATAGTTGATATTAATTTTTTCAGGTAGCTTCTAAGTTTTTCTGTCCAGTTTATGGCTTCAATGTTATTTTTTAAATAAGGTTAAACCATTTCCTTGAAGTTTTATTCAACAATCAAGTCGTCGTTGGAAACTAACAGAGTTAAACTGAGAGAATTATCTCTCATCTCATTCTCTGATTCAATCGATTTTCATATAGAATTGAAAGAGAGCCTAATACTTTTGCTTAACCCCACTTATTTTTTTCGTGATCAGCATAATAAACTACTACTGGAATGTTGATTTATTTAATTTTGATGTTTTTTTGACCCACGGTGCGTCGTTTATTCTGGGTGTAGCAGCGAATGGTTAAAGTTCTTGCAATTTCCCCTTATCGAATGAGGTTAGCACTATAGCTTTGCAGTGTGAAAATGTGTATTGCTTAGTAGATTTGAACCTGAATAATGATAAGTACCTGGAAGACCGAGTTCCCCCGGGGGATAAAAACACAAAAAAACATTTTATTCACGAAAATTATTGGAAAATTAATTAATACGTTCCTTTTTCAGGGGAGCATTATGAAGTCAATTGGCACACAAGTATCCATTGAAAGTAAATCATCGTACACATCAACGGATGAAGGTGCAGCTGACGTCAGCATAGAACATTATCAAGGCAAGTAAGTAGGGTATTATTACACCCCAAGAAAATAGTTATTGTACCAATTTTTTTAGTCTGTCTACAATTTTCGAAAAGCTCAAGAGCGACTTGACAGATCTTCATGCAAGATTAGAAAAACATCCGATAAATATGTAGAAGAACAATCAATACGTCACCGAACAAATAATACCGTTAAAGTGTTCATTTTTACTGCAATAGATGTTCAATATCAATAATAACAAATAACTACGTATATTATGTAGCAATAAGTAAATATTTTCTTCCCAATTCGCATGGTATTCGCCTAATGTGCATATCACCTAATGTGTTCATACAATAAATTACATCTAAAATATTTGTATAACACTGCCACTATTTAAAAAAATAAACAACTGCTTTATTTTACTTCTAATGTTGACATTAAAAGCTTATATTTATAATAAAAATTCGCTTTATTTTCCCATTACAGTTTATATGAATGTAATAAATAATACTTATTCACAAAACGTTCCTTAATGCAATACAATAAAATGCCTTATAGCTTCTGCTTTAGTCGCTGCTTTGCAATTTTGTAAAATGCAGGAACATCTATAATGAAAATTAAACATGCCGCTTAAATATCGGCATTATTGTTGCAGTCCTTTTGTGTTTTGTTGATGTCAGGATGCCTAACATCAGTAAAACTCAAAAGGAATGCAACAATAAGTCTTGTTATTATATTGCAACTACAATGACATATTGAAGTTTGAAGGTTTTTGTATTGCTTATAAAAAAAACGAGGTGCACACGTTGAAACTCGACTTTACATGATCACCATATAATTGCTCCACAAACTATTTATTTTGAACCACGTTATACATACCTGATCCAGACTGGATTGTGCAATATTATAGTCTTCAATATTCAAGGCCCTCTTCCCTCCTTCCATAACACCAAATATTGTAGACCATTTCATACGTTTACTAACGATAAAAAACACAAGCACATTTTGATAACGTTCCTTCAATGTTGCCAGTGGAAAATTGATCGTGACAAATTGCAAAACTGGTTCGATGTCTGGCTCGTGACGACGTTCGTCCATTTTGAGTTTGATCGTCAACGTGTAGCCCAGCGAAAATTTGCGTTTTAGGTGTCGGGGCGCCCCTAAACATTTTAACGTTCCATTGACCATGATGGCCAACCGGGTGCATAAGGTTTCGCACTCTTCCATGCTGCGAGAAATTAATACTATGCATTTTCCGTTATTCCTTTGGTTGATAAGAGTGCCCCAAACTCTGCGCCTACTTGAAGGGTCCATTCCTTAAGGAAATTTAAAATACCTTTTTAATGATTAACATATAAAGACAATCAAGTATTGAAATATCCAAAACAAAAGATATCACTTACCTACAGTTGGTTCGTCTAACAAAAGGATAGGTGGATTACCTGCCATAGCAATAGCGATACTGAGTTTTCTCTTAGTCCCGTTACTGTAATGCCTAACCAGTTTGCCTAAGTGATTATCAAACTCCAATTCCTTCGCAAGCACTCGAGCAATAACTTTACTGGCAGTAAAGGTAATTCCTCTCAATAGACAGTGCATTGTCAACGTCTCTCGTCCAGTAAGATCTTCTATCAGCGCGTCAATTTCGGGACAATAGCCAATGTACTTACGGGCCTGTTTAATATTATTATTGGAGCTGAATCCATGTATCCACGCGTCCCCACTGCTTATCGTGATCTCGCCTGTTAACATTTTGAAAATGGTGGATTTTCCAGCTGCATTCACTCCCAGTAATCCGAAACATTCTGAATCTTTAATCCCCAAACACAATTGGTTCACGACTACTTTGTTCTTATACACCTTGGTGAGATTGTGCAGAACCACTTGGTGGCTTTTAGGGTTAATTTCGCCTTCCTCAACTTTCCTTTTTTCTTCGATGATGTCATCATCTACCGACTGGTCTTGGGGTAGATTTTTTGAGCGTTTTAGGGTGTCGAAAAAGGTATACTCGAAAGCGAGAAAAAGAAACGACGAGACAATCGAAACTATGGCAAGGAAGCAAAGGTTTCTTCCTATTCCGTGGTTGTAGAACCCGAAATATTTGTCATCTATTCCTATAAGAAAACAATCAGCGTAAGTTAGTTCTGAAGAAAATTAGTTCGGTAGCTTTGTAAACTGTTTACAAATCACAACATTTCCAAACACAAGTAGTACAATCAATTAAAACTGATCTGATTGACAAACCATTAATTTATCATTAATATGAGCTCCCAAACTCGCAGGATGTTCCATTGTTAGTACCCCTATCGGAGAATATAGAAGCACTAACTACATAAGAAAACTAGTGTAACCATCAAAAACCAGAACTTTTCCAAATGTTTGGGAACCTGGAAGGATTAGTTTCCAAGGTTTAATTTTTTGTTTTTGCTATTTTATTGTGATTCGTTAGATTTCTTAGAAAGCTAAGATTTGCAAAATAAAATGGGAATGTTCACTTTATATGCATACCACAACACTTCTCGTCCACTTGGCAAGCATATTCGTCCCAAACAGAGAGATCGTTCTTCCTTTCTCGGGCGATTTCATTAAGGTTACGACAGAGTTCGCTAAGCGAACCCTTAAGACTTAACTCGTAGATACCGCTGGTCAGGGCGTAGTACGGAACAATCAAAGAAGCCCAATGGAACAGGTCGTAAACCACTTGTGGGCCCAGCTGATTACTTGAAAATGTTTGGTACAGAATAAAAATAATGGGACCTGCAAACAACATATTGTACTACTTGTTAGTAAGTAATTATTATTTATCCTTACCTAACAACATGTTCAATAAAGCTATCACCGAAACTGCAGATGCCGGGGCATGAAAATAGCAAGAAAATAAGTACATTGTTGGCAACATCGCCAGTCCAAATAGCGCAAACAGTATGAATAATGGCCCTGCAATGAAAGAAATTTATATATAACACTAGATTCGCGCACTAGTGAAGAAAAATATTGTTTAATGCGCTGATTGTTCTAATGAACACTATTCTAAACTATTATTTCATTTCTTTCTTCTAACGCCTTTTGTGTAATTTTGCCAAATAATGGGCTAATTTTAACTCCTAAGACCCACTAATATTAAAGGGGTCCAATGGGGCCTAAATACAGCGAAACAAACCCCCCACTAGCCAACAAAAAATATTTGTTTGGCACCTGGATTGTTAGTACTGATTTTGGTTACATTGGGCGTGATAATTCCCAAATAATTTCATAAAATGATAATTTCCAAATCTAAATATATTGTTTATATTATTGGTTGGACGGAGTACACGGTGCAGGCTGGTACGTAGGGTCGGGTCGGTCAGTGAGTGTGTGGGCGGTGTGGCCGTTAACGGAACAGGTCAAGTTAATGACGGATTTCCAGGTGTGGTGGAGGGGGAACCCTATATCTCTATTGACATTATTAGTATGTTTATGGATTTCTATTGCTTCTAGGATTTTTCTAGGATAATTTTCTGGGTGGGATTATGTGTTGGGTTTTTGCAAACGGGTTATGATTTTTTGGACATTTTGAAGAGGATAGTTTTTACACGTTTTAGGGTTTTGAGTGAGGTGACGAAGCTCATTTTTCAATTAAGTAGGATCATAGATAAGGAATGTTCGCTGGATAAGCGTGTGGGGAGTGAAAGGTCGGTCCCTCTGAGTGGGTTTTCGGTAAACAGTGTGAGCTATTGGGTTTTGATGATAGGACACAAGGATATCTTCTTCAAAATTGCTGAATTTTGACGTCAAGGCCATTGGTAAACGTAATCCAAAGGCTTAGACTGCCATCTTTTAAGACAATCTTCTTTCATATAAGGGAGAAAGTATAGGGGATGATTCGCAAATCCGGTTTCCCGTTACTTACCTAGTACTGATAGAGAACTGAGCCCATCTATGCTCAAAGCGAGTAACGTAACTATAACACAGACAGAAACAATGAGAAAAGTACATAAGTCCCACAGGTAGACGCTTAGCCAGTACAAATAGATATGAACTCCTGATACAAATTGAAGATGTTTACAGCCGTTAATTCTTTCTTTAATGCAAAATATGAGATATAATGCTGAAACGATCGCAATAGTAATACCAATAGTGCACGACATTTCCAAAGTGCTAGTATTTATATCTCCCAACTTCGCTATCTGAAAAAGAATTAAAAATTGACTTACCTTTAAACAATATAACATTATGTTACGTACCTTTGTTTCTGCCGCATAGGGAAGCGTATAGTGAACAAATGTTATCCTATAATCTTGTGATGAGAGCTGTTCGTGCAAAATACCATTCAGGACATACTGCAAGGCGAGTGGTGCAGAGTGATATGGCTGGTTATTGAACCATGCAGTTATGGTGCCTTCACGTGAATACGAAGCACCAATAATATATTTTTTTCGAACAGTGATTTCCGATGTAACCGCCTGAAATTATTTGTAAATTACTAACAATTTGCCGATTTAGTATTGGACAACCTACCTCCTTTAATATCTTATGCACCATACCTTTAGCTCCCCAATTAAGAAACTTTCTATTCTCCTCCTGCAAAGTTTGCAGATACTGCAAATAATAACGGTTTTTTGAATCACTCGAAGCAACAAGGGTTGTAGGTCGGTTATAAACGCCCAGTGATAATTTCAATTTTGTCTGTTTGCGTAATTTCCGAGCTTCGCTTATCAAATAAATAATTATAATCGAACACACGGGTAATAAAACTAAGGCAACCAACACAATCCAAGAACGAATACTCATTATTAATTTTTTCATTACTAACGTTATGAATTGATTTTGCTTTAAGCCACAACCTGTTAAACGTGTGTTTTTCTCCAAAGATACTGCAAATTATTGTGTTAGACATGTATTGATACTAATATACTTGACATAGTGAGTGCCAAATTTATAGTACAAATTTATTAAAATTTTTCAAAAAGAAGTAACTCTCCCCATAGGAGATGTCATTAATTCTATAAATTTGGTACTAGATAAAATACTACTTATCACGTTTTTCTATATTTAGTTCACTCAAGGACCTCTCAGGATCTGTTTCTTCATCGTGCGGACTGACTCTAGAACAATACTGTGCAGACAGATTAAACTTATGAGTGTAAGATAAAACTTACTTCACAAACACTTCGTCCATTGTGCTTATGGCTAACTCATAATTCGAAACGCGAAGTTCCTCAGAATGGGTTTCAAGATCGTCTAGTATCCTATTAAAAACTACAGAATTCTCTTTGTCGAGCAGATACGTTACTTTGAAAGGGAGATTGTTCACGAGTTTAATTGAGGGTATGCCCCTCTTAAGGAAATCGGTAAGTTTCCTAGTGTCGCAATTCGGCAGTTTCTCTATGACCAGATGGTATCCAGCGCCATACTTCTCCCTCAGAAACGAGTTTGACCCGTAACACCGTAACTTTCCATCGACCAGTATGGCAATTCTATCACCCAGATAATCGGCTTCTTCCATTGAATGGGTGCTCAGCAAAATTGTTCGGTCATGCTTTAAGGATATTATGAAGTCCCACAAGGCCCTTCTGCTTATGGAATCCAGGCCGGATGTTGGCTCGTCAAGTATACATATTTTGGGCTTACCGCATAGAGCTATGGCGACGTTAAGCTTCCTTTTCATTCCGGCAGGCAGGTTTTTGGTAAATGTGTTTTCCTAAAATATGTAGCCAAGAGCTTTAGATATGATGAAAAAATGATTATCGATCATAGTGAAAGTTAAGAAAGAAAGGCATAGGTACTCTCATATTTAGTTCCAAAGATATTTCTAATTTTTCGAAGATGTCAAAAATGTTCTAAATTTGTTTTTTAGAAGCTAAAGCTAAGAGTTATATGGGACTATGTTTATTACAAAAGTGTTATGACGTCAAGGGTGTACCAAGATCATATGAAGATAACGTACCGGGTGAGGTGATCAGGTGATTTAACCTGACATACCTGAATACCTGAATAAAATTATATAATTCATCTTTGATGTTATGAAGGTTTATAATATATATGAAACATGTGCTTTTCAGTCCTTAAAGTGTTCAAAATAAAACCAGCTTAATACATACCTCATCCATAAGGTTCAACAGTTCCAAATATTGATCAATCTCCTGATCAAGTCGGTCGCTCTGTATACCTTTTAATCTACTAAAAAAGTAAAGATGTTCCCGTACACTTAGGTCGCTAAATAGTACAGTGTGTTGCGGACAGAAACTCAAACTTTTTCTAATCTCATTTGTATGCGTCGTCAGGTTGTGACCGTTGATAATAGCAGTGCCACTGGTGGGCGGTACAGTCCCGGTCAACATGAAGAGTGTTGTACTCTTTCCCGCTCCATTGTGCCCAAGAAGGACTGTGATTTGACCCTCGAACATGTCTAGCGATAAACCTTGGACTGCAACCGTTTGGTTGTGGTAAATCTTCGTGAGATTTCGGACCTTTATTGTTGCTTTGGCATACGTTGGACCTCGCTGATAAGTATCAGACTCCGGAATTCTGCGATCTCGTTCAACTGGATCTGCAGCAATAATACAACAATAAGGCATTGTAATTAACAGTGTGGCAGCCAGTCGCTGTAGCACTAGATATCAGAGACAGAGCTTTAGGGAAAGAAAAGAACTAGTCTCGTTAACTAGCTAGACAATTAACTCGAATTTCCTAACAAGGAAAGCATTTCGATTTTGTTAAGTATGGGATTTGTTATAGTGGATTGAAATCTAAGGTTCACGTATTAAGCAATCATTTTGAACGATACCAATTGGAAAATGTTTGTCCTAAGGACGACTAAAGATACAATTTCGTCAATTGAATTTTTAGGGGTTGAAACACATATTTAACATAGTAGCTTAGAGTTTAATGATCATAAACATGATGGCAAATAAACTTTTGTAAGTGGATGTCTGTAGACAAATCTGTGGATTGTGGAATCTGTAGATTGTAGATAGCGCTTACCACTTTCATGTATATTACAGGGGTAAAACCATTGTTTTCGTGTTCCATGAGCACCAGGAAATAAACCTTCAAGGTATATGGCGAGTAGGAAATATAGTAACGCATCAAAGGTTAACATGACAAGTATATGTCCCATGGTCAGATTGTCAACTGGATTTGGGCTGCTAAAAATATTACTGAACTGCAAACCTTGTCAAAAAAGTTAAATAAGTAATAGAAAGTATTGTGCACCAATTTAAAATGATTACCTTCTCCAACTGCTTCGAACATGATGATTAATCGAAGTCCGAAGCACACTGCAGTATTGAGTCCAAGCATAGCAAATAGTTTCATCCATATATCGGTTACCTTATTCTGTAGAACTATGAAAGGGACGAAGGTAACGTACCAAAATACGAGTGCTGCGATCATTGCAGTCCTTGCTATAAACAAATAAACGTTTAACATTAAAAGAACATAGCAGACCAGTCAAATTAGCTTTTTAGTGGAAAAAACAAGCACTCTAAGATAACTATAGCTATAAAGGTTTTCATGAACTGAATTTGTCCTTTGAGAACACCTGTGAGTTTGTCCTTTGAGTGTACATTGTGACGCACACTCCGGGTCGGTTTTAATAATTTATTAAAAATTATAAATATTCAATAAGTCACAATAACAAAATAATCAATGCTTTCTGCGGTCAACGGTCCGTCTCCTCGGCTCCGGGGACGTTTCGGGCGGCTTCTTGCAGGTCTCTTCTATTTCCGGAGTGTGTGCGTTGCTCCTTGGTCGGAGTTCGCTTCTTTCTTCTGGCTGCTCCGCTTGGCTGGTTCTCTTGGTTAGGCTGGTTCCAATCGTAGCATAATAACTGAGCTCCCGAGCCCCGGCAGGCGCCTTATGTAGCGGTCGGCGTGCTGGAGTATTGGAAACCACCGGGTGGGGATTCGTTGTGGGCGCTCACAGTATCGCTTCACCCGGCGATACTGCAGTGTCCAAAGGTCTCGCGTCTCGGCAGCTTGTTTTGGTGCGGCGACAATTCGAAAATTACACTTTTTCGACGTAACGAAACATCACTTCGTTACAATATAACAGTGAATTTTAAAGAAATATTAACATCTACGTACTATCATAATTACGGTTTTGAACATCTCTTAAAATTAGACGAAAGCATAGAATTGCAAATGGAAACCCAAACAATACTCTACATTTGCATTCAGTAAAAAAGGTATGCTCCCCTAAAATTTCACATAAAACATCACAGAGTACGCAAAAACACTAAAATTTCATATAAAACAGAGTAGGTAACAAAACCTAAAACATTTTTATAAAGCTCAAGTTTTCGTCCAAAAAGTGTACAAATATATTTCAGAATATAAGAATACTTCAAAATCCCGTTATTCAGAAATGTATAAACATAGTATCAATTTGTTCCACTAAAGGGTATCATGGACTTACTTTGACTGGTCTATAAATAGGTATGATCACAGTTATACCTTTTAAAAAGAACACGCTCACTAAGAAACAGAAAGTTATGATGGCAGCGGCGTAAAACATTAAAAATAGAAAAAATAAGAAAGGACTCGTAGAAGTGAGCACTTTGGGTTCCGGAACTGTGAAAAAGAACGCAACTATTGCCACTGTAATTAGCAGCAACGTAAATATCTTGAAAAACCATGCCGACCAATGTAGCAAGCTGGGTAAACCCATGATCTTCATTAATTCTTTCAGGTGCTTCTCTTTCTCGTCGGCGATATCCTTAACCGCGCCTATAATTATCGGTATGAACACGATGTAAAATAAAACGCCAATCAACTCCCGTATTGCAGCCAATCCCTCGTCCCCAAACCAAGACGGGTATGGAAACCTTCGCATCCTTATTGATGGAAATTTAGTATCGCTGTCGTTAGTGTCGTTCCGATGGTACTTTATGATTTCCTTGGCGATGTCGTGTTGCAGTGTCAAGAATCCTTCATTAAAGTAATCTGTAAAGGTAAACATTCTGTTTGGTGAATAATGGATGGCTCAAAATAAAAATTGGCTTTTAATTGAAACATAAAAATTATCCAGTATCATAGAAAAATCATTTGTCATAAAAAGTATAAGAAAGCCCTTTTCGGGAACACAATTTATTTGTCAAATAATAACGAATACTATATTAATAATATTGCTTATACTCAAAAAAGCTAACATCAAACTGATAATTAATAATTAATAATCAATCCATCTTCACTGGTCTTTGCAACATGTTCAACTCAATATCACTTTTATTTTTTATATTAGATATTCCAATCACGTCTTCAGTTTTACCCGATCATTTCTTTTTCTATCCTTCATGTCTTCCCAGCAATCTCACAGCTATGTTCGACAGTGGTAATCCGTTTACGTCTGTTTCCCCCGCTCTTGGCGGGGGAAACAGGGGGGACCGGCTAAAGCTAAAGTTTTCAAGAACGCCAATACACAGACGGAGAATGTGCAAAGCACGAGGGAAGAAAGACGGTGGAGAAAAACGGGAAAGTAGAACTGAGACAAGCAAGGAGGACCCGCTACTGGCGAGGGACGACCTTATATTGTGGAGGAGAAGGGCTGACTGGACGATGATGGAGGGCGTGCAGAGAAGAGCGGCAGCGACATATCCAGAGTTGCGGGAGATGGGGAGGATCGGGTCGCACGACTGGTAATAATGACGAGAAGAAAGGGGGAGGGAGGAGAGATGGAGAGCAGAGAAATATAGATATATAGACTGGAGGAAGGAGAGAGCGTGAGGGGCACGATGGAAAGACTGGGAGAGCTCAGAAGAAGCGGTGGCGAGGATAACGTGGACGGAGAAAGGAGCAGAGGAACTGAGGGAGATGGTTGAGAATGTTTTTGACGATTCTGAGGTGAGAATAATAATAATAATACACCCACCTCCGGAAGGGAGCAACCCGAGAAGGGCAAAGAGAAGAGTAAAGAGCAAAGAGTGGAAGCGAGAGCGAGCGAAAGGGTGCAAATGGAGAGCGTGAGAGGAGACGAAGAGGAAGAAGAAACATAACGAAGGCGCTATCATATTGGCAAAGAAGTAGGGGGGAGGCACATGCACCGAAATCTTCAGATCGATAAGAGAGGGGGGACTGCCAGAGGAAGTTGAAGCTGTGGGGCAGACGAAGAGAGAAGAGCTGCTGTTGACAATGAGAACAGAAGGAGCGATTGAGCGAATGGAGAAGAGGCTGAGGGAAACGATGGGGTGGAGAATGTGAGAATGGCAGAAGCGGGAGCCAGGGGACGATAGTCTTCCTCCAAGATAATGACAGTCTGACTACGGAAGAGGACGTAAGGGAGGCATTGGAGGGGGAGTTTGGGGAGGGCGCAAAAAGGTGGCCCAGATAGCCACGCTCAGAGCACCCAGGGAAGTAGCGGACCTCATGGCAGAGAGAAAATGAGAGAGACGAAATAATGATATGCGCGAGATGCTGGGAGGCCGGCCACAAGGCGGATGCATGCGCTGGTGCGGACAGAAGCAAGATATGCAGGAGGTGCGGAGAGGAAGGCCACAAAAAGAAGGACACAAAAAGAAGGACTGCGAGAACAGACACAAATACCCTCTCTGCAAGGTCGAGAGGCACAGCGCGACGACCACCGGCTGCCCTTCCTTCAGACAAGAAATAAGGAGGGCGGCAGAAATCAGCGGAGATATAGAAAAAATGAGGAAGGCTGGGAGGGGGGAGGGCACATGCACCGAAATTTTGAGATCGGTAAGGGAGGAGGTGGGAAAGGGAGCACTGCAAGAGGAAGTTGTGAGGCAGGCGAAGAGGGGGGAGCTGCTGGTGATAATGAGAACAGAAGGGGCGATGGAGAAGAGGCTGAGGAAAACGATGGGGGAGGAGAATGTGAGAGTGGAAGGAGGAGGGAGCCAGCAGACGATAGCCCGAGTAGTTTTGTGCATATCACAGAAGAGTCAAAACTGGCCCCGAGCAAATGCGGGCGCGGTGCCGGGTCCATCTGGAGGCCAGAAGAGGGGTTTTAGTGGGTAGAGCCTATAAGGTTGAGTCCCACACTACCACCGGAACTTGGTCCGGTGGTGTCGAGATCAACAGTGTTAAGAGCCTTTGATTAAATTTGGGCCAAATTATGGTGGTGGACTAAATTGGCATTGAATATAGAGTTTATCTTCCCAACTGCACATTCTCCAACATTATTCTTCGGGTTCGTCAAGCTATTTAATTTCCTCATCGTTTCCAAATTTTATTGCTTTCATGTTTTCCATGAGTGAGACATTCTTGAAACATATATGAAATTACAACTTATCCCTTACAAATGTCCCTTAGATGTGATATGCACTAAATTCTTTGCTAAAGGAAAATGTAGTACGTTTGTGCTATTATATCGTCACATAATACATCTGTGGTATATCACAGATTTGTATTCTTCTATGTTAGTTCTTCGTTCGCCCTATTTTTGCTGCTCTATTCACGTTCCCAATTCTCCCAAAAAGTATAACTTTTAGAGCTTTAATTCTGAAGCCAATGAGTTATCGCGCACCTAAATAAGCAATTTTAAAAAATGAGGACCGAAGAGTGCTGGAAGACCGAAAGCAGTTTCTACAACTCGAAGAAGAAATTCTTCGCCAAATTGAAGAAGAGCTGGTACTAGTACAAGAAAGATTGCATACCACTACCATAAATAGCGTGACTGGAGACTACTGCAGGAGAAGCAGTTGTGCCGTTATCACATTCAGCCCGCCTAAGCACTGTTATTGCAGAACACATTCCAAAGACTCCAATTCTGTCAGCGGTTTAACCAAAGAGCGTGCAAAAATCTCGCCTTCTTATTAGTTCCGTTCGCAGAGTAAATTTCTTACAGTTGCCAACAGTTGTTGCTGATTTTTTGGTCTGATTTTGCGTATGCCATTACGTCAGCAATAAATCACGAATTCACCTTGCGATCAAAGCTATTACAACCTCCAACAACCACAATGAACTTCCATAACAACTACTGGTGGGCGGATGAAAACCCACGTACAATAATTCAGATAGCTCACCAACATAATTTCTTTATTAATTTTTGGGTTGAAATTATTGCTGTCTTCTTGGTTGAGCCCATATGGTATGATGAGCTCAATCAACTCATATGGTGATACCTACAAGCGTTTTATTGCAGAAGCCCTACCAGTGTTGCTTAAAGATATGCCACTCCAACTTACAGGCAAATGTGGTACATGCATGATGGGGTTTCAACACATTTTAATCTACTGAAAGTAGTTACTTGAAGAGTATGCCAATCGGCAAGGTAGAACCACAACCTTAGCGCACAAGATCTCCGAAGATCTCATAAGATCTATTAATATAATAAATTTTATTTATTGACCTTTCGGTGTGCCAAAATACCTCACATCTACATCATCCCTTTGTCCCTCCACTTCCACTACCTCTTCTCTCCATAGTTTCTTTCGCTCAATTCCTCACACTCCGTCAGCATATGTTCCATAGTTTTTTGTTTCCATTTCCACACTTGAATGTTGCCACTATAATCTTTTGTCACTCCCTACTCCCTGCAACGGTTACCATATATTTGAATAAAAGCAATGGGCGGCGGTTCGATTGGCAGTTCCGATCCAGAGCAGATCCACCAGCACCACCGATACCATCAGTAACAGTAGTGAAATGAAGAAAGTCGTGTCAAGTAGTGTCCAGTAGTTTTGTGTCCGGTAAACCGTAACCGTTTGATTAATTAAATAGCATTGCTAACATAGCTATTCCCCTGATTGGTATTGCTTCCGTCCGTTTTGGTTTTACCGCTTGTAAATTTTTCCTTGCCTGCTTGCTTGACCGCTTTGCTTCCTTAATACTTTGCAAACTGCTGACAACGACAATAAAAGGAGACCTGCAAGATTTACCAACCCCTGAAGTTCTGTACTTTCACTGTAGCCGCCTGGAACGTCCCCGGAGCCGAGAGGACGGACCGCGAGAGTAAACTCGTATAAAATCTGGCGCCCGAGACCGAGGAACCACATAGTTTTGCGTCACACCATATAGAATAATGCTCGTCCTCAGACTATCGAACATCATTTTCCTAAGCGCAACATTTTCCCCAAATTTTCACTCTCCAAGCCCTCATACACAACCCTTGCATAGATAACTCGATACACTGCCTGTTTGAAACTTGCAAACCGTTCAATTGCTGTAATTTCTTTGGGTAGTTTATTGTATATTTTAGTGAAACAATATCTGGGAGACTTCTCATATAGGGATGTGGAATGGTTCTCTAACACAATCAGCGAAATATTTCTTGTGTTATAATTGTGGTTCGGACGGGAGAAAGGCCGACGTTATCTCTGACATAACAAAGGGGCTCATATATAAATATTGAGCGAAAAGTTAGCAATTTTCTTGATTGGAAAGAAGGTGGATAAAATTCAAGAGGAGGAAGGTTGTACATAACCTGTGTTATTCCTTTTTGGGCCATAATAAGCAGGTAACATTCGAGTTACATCAACTGTATCTCTCACTTTTAACATTGCAAAAAATGACCGAATTTAATCGTTTACATACATTATCAATTTGTTCACTGAAATTCAAATTATGATCAATGACGATGCCCAAGAAGCTAGAAGAGGTGTTTTTCTCTTATTTATTAAAATTGTTTTGTCGGTGACAGGGCGGAAACATTTTTGGTTTTTGTTATTACGAAGATCTTTTACTAATTTTCATCCATCTTAAAGTGTTCTATAGAATGTTTTTGTAATACATACTTCGCCATCTTGAGGCAGGAAAGCGTCAATTTCAATAAGACGATTAAACTGCTAACTGAAGCAGTAAAGAAAATAAGTTAATATAAAATAGTGTAATGTGCAACTTCCAAAGATTGATTTTTGCCCGAAGGAAATTTAACAAGAAAAGCACTTGCAGCTTAAGAAATGGTTATTTTGACGAGAACATTCATTAGAGCTTCATAGACCAGTTAACATATTACTGGATCAAATTCTTTATTAAAACGTTGCAGAAACTATATCGACGTTCTATCTTTTCCCGCAAAGGTTACTCACTCAGTATACTATTTCATATTTCGAAAATGATTCCTAGTCAATGTTACTGCTTTGAAAATGTCTTTCTTATATCCTGAGTACTTACTTGGTTCAGGGCCAGTGAGTTCAGTGTAATTCCTGGGACCAGGTACTGGTAGCGGGGGATAGAGTAAATCCGTACGCCATGTCATCATTGCTGATTTACTAAAGTTCCTGGACGTACGGAGTTCGGCAGGAAATCTGAAGAAAAAGCAGGGTATTACACCCCATTGCTTTTACCATCTCTTCGTACAACTTTTTACAACCTCTTACCTTAGCGTGACAACTACTTCTTGGCTTATGTTATTAAACAATGCTGTTAAATCGCCGAAGTCGACACCAGCTAAAGTGTAATGGATACTCCCTTGCAACGCGGAGTTAAGTTCAAATGTGTTTCTGACGCAAGTTTGATTCATGCCGTAGTTTCGCACAACTGCTTCCATAATGTCTTCTAGCACACTATTGTTGCATGGTGACCAAATTACTCTGGATAAACTAAAAGGAAAGCATACATAAGCATTGCAATTTTTGGTAACATGGCGCAGTACCGAAGAGGGGCGTTAAATACGGCAGCTCTTTTATCCACAGGGTACCCAGAGAAAATGACAGCGTCATGTTTCACGCGACTATAGCCACTTTTTATTATTAACAACAGGCCACAAAATATTAGCGGTAACAGAATGTTCATTATAGATTGGACATGATGTCGCCATTGCAGCAACCAGTTCTTCCATGTAAGCAATAGGAACTTTTGCACCATATCTAGATGTTCACTATCTGCAATAGCAGCTTATGCCGAAGCACCAAATGGTTTGAGAAAAGTGATTTGATACACCAGCGCTTGTCAAAAATTGTAATTTGACATAATTAGACAATAAAATAATCAAACCACCTTTAGGCTGAAATGCAAGTATCGTAAAGTTCCTTGCGCAAAATATAACAAAACCATAAAATTCAAACTACAGTTCTCGTTCTGAATATCCAAAATGAAATCGCACATAAAGGAACTATTATACATACCAAAAGTTAACAAAAAGTCAAACCTAAAAGATAAAACCAAGTTTTGCGAAAAACTCAACCCTATACAGCGAGTCCCCGGATGGGCTTAACTAGAGAAGAAGAACGCTCTGATGTTGATAAACATTAGAAGACATACGTTTTGAAAATCTCATAGATTGAGATTGATTTATGTTGTATTTTGTTAATTATCAACAACGAAACGGATTATAGTTACCAAGTTTTTAGTTTGTTCTAGCAAATTTCGTCAACGCATGTAATGTATTTTTTTTACTGTTAATTTTTGCAATAAAGTTTAAAACCATGACATTTTTTAACAGAGAATGAAAAGACCTTTCAAATGACGTATCGCAAACCCCTACTTCCAATTTAAAATTTTGGGGGTTGCTGTCACCCGAAGGGAACTTTAGGGATGACTTTTTAACCTTGCAGATGTCAGTTCAGAATCTAAAATTGACGTATTTCGGCATTTCCTTGACATGCGCCAAAATATGAAGATATTGAATTTATCCCATTTGGCTGTTCCTCACTGTATGTATATTATTAGCATTTTCTTCGCGGTAAGCTATGCAAATTCATAAATATCAGCCTTAACCGTTAATGTTGTTGTTGAGTTATTATTTACCCGTCTTTATTTGTAAAACGTCTGGTGTCCTGTATCAGTAATGGTATTTTAAGGTTGTCCAACAAATTTCAGGGTCTTTACAAAATTTGGCATAAATGATCTCTGAGTTACATATCTTGTTTTATCAAATTTCAAATCATGGACAACAGACCTTAGATGGATAACTTTAACTAGAATAGCATGAATCCTTAGAGATTTAAAGACCTTCCGAGAAATTTACATCTGATTCATTACAGTTATTCATTAGTTTTGTAGTGTAGGCAGTGTGAGAGGGAACAGATGACTGTAAACTCCCACAAGACCATAATCCCTTGAGAGGGGGCGGCAGCTGACTAATCTCAGCAACCGCTCCTTATGCGCACAGCCACTGCTTTCGTGAAGGAGGCAAAATATAGGAGTATTACACTGTGTAAATTTGGAGAAAGTACTCTGAAAAGTCAGCCGATGTGGTCTTGCTGGAAGATTTGATGTAGGACCTGGGGTATCACCCCGAAACAAATCTACTGGCTGTATGGTCATTAGCTCGATGGTCATGCATGGAAGAGTCATGTGGTGCAAAAAAGGGGTCCAGTGCACAGCCACAATGAAGCTGAGTAGTCACACTCATGACTGCAATCGAAGTGGTTCTGGATCTTCCTCCTCTGCATATCTTCCTAAAGAGAGGCCAAGATGGTTACATATAGACTAAAATCACCGGTGCCGGAAGAGCCATGGAAGAACCAACCTGGTGCTAGAATGAATTATGGTCGATTATGGAATGCCATGGGCCTCTCAGCATGAATGCCGATTTGACACCACTATGAGCAACCGTACAAAGTCCTATTACCTAGTAGAGACGAATGGACTTTGAATACAACCGACACATTAAGTGCTGACATTTGTTGCTTTACCGACGGTTCCCGGTCATCCACTGGGGCTGGTATGGATATGTACTATCGCAGAACAAGAGTTGAAGTATTTACCACCCTTGAAATGCATGTGACGGTATTTCGGGCCGAAGTCTTTGCCAATGAGCTGTTGTAAGGCAGCTGCTAAAGTTCCAATACACACGCAGGTTAAAAAAAATATGCCCAGCCAAATTATACTTGGATCCAACCAATACAACTCCAACTTGGTATGAAACTCCCATAAAATCTGCAGGAGCCTCGAAATATGCAACCAGGTTGGCTACCAAAACACACGGATCTAGTTGATAATGAAAGGGAGACCCTTGTTTGGCTCCCCTTGCCAAACAAGGGTCAAAAACACTGTAAAACTGTTCTGCTAATTCACTGGCGCATGGCATGATCATAAACTTACCTACTTGGCTTCTTACATTTTTAATATTAGTAAATAAAAACAAAATATATATTTTTAATAATTTTATTGAATGTGTATCAATAAATAATATTGAAACATTTATTACACAAACAATTCTTTCTTATTTTTACATTGTAAATTGTCATTCCGTAACGATGTTCTAAAATTAATAATACGATTAATCCGCATTGACTTCATTCCCTTGTAACGAAGTGTCTAAAAATAGGACTTGGAACCGGGTTTTGTCGAGCGCAGTGACCCCCGAAACTGGTCCTAGTCAAGAAAAGAAGCGGCGGGGGACAGCCTCGACCGTCTCGGAGCTCGATCGGCTCCGCTGTGTGTGAGATGGAGTGCCCGCTGAGCTGGACGTCCGCCGACTGTTGGAAAGGCGGAGGGGTGCGTTTGAGTAGCAACGCGCGCAGAAGGTTGCGATGCTCCGTTAGAGAGGGCGCTGTGATACTCTCGCCTAAGCTATCCGAGAAGACCGATATAAAAGACCCTGTCTTGTCCGATTTATTCCCGTCCATTGTCTTTACCAGAATTGCCTGTCCCGTTCTCAGAGTATTTTTCCAAGACCGATCGCACGAACTCCGACCGTTTGATTGTTAATTGCTAAATTGTTATTCTCCTGCTTGGAATTGTTTCCGGCCGCTGTGGACTTTATCCGATTGTAAACTTTCCTGCCCGCCGTTTTACTGTTTTGCATGTTTGCATAAATTATTGTAAACCTACCGACTACGTACTTTGAAGAAACCGAGAAGATTCCAGAAGACTCCGGAAAATTCCGAACACCTGCGAAATTAACAGAACGCCTGGAATCCGAGTCTTCACTGACGCTGTCTGAAACATCCCGGAGATCCGAGGGGTGGACCGTGGGGAGAGAAAACTCCTTAAGAAAATCTGTGCGCCCGAGGGC
>JAWQRJ010000427.1:0-21391 GCA_033557515.1 Diorygopyx duplodentatus | reverse complement strand
CTTTTACAACGATCTATCGAGACGATTTCTTGGGGAAAATAGTGAAGATGTCTAGAAGACACAAGAAAGGTAATAACTTTGATTTAACCTCTTAAGAGTTTTACGTGTAAGGTGAAAATGTACAAAGTTACATTTTCAACTCATTTCATCGCTTGTTCTAATGAATTGTTATCCTTGAATAAAATATGATTTCCACTTCGTTAACATTCTTAAATGCTATTTTATTTAATTATAAAGAGTAAAGGAAAAATCGACCTACTTTAGAAAATATGAAAGTATACAATTTAAATTAAATTATTTATAACAATAAAAATAGAAGATCATTCAGCATCAAATTCGAAAAGAATCAACGAAGAGTCTATCTGCAACCAACGGATGCCTAAAAAGCCATGTTTCGACAACACAGAGAGTCATTTACTTCAAGATACGATGCAAATTCTGGACGACACTCAAACACTGATCGAAAGAAGCGTAAACAATAAAACTGCGTCAACTGTAATTCATTTAACTGGCCCTGCAAAACAAGCAAATTCGAATGAATTTTCGGTCATCCTAGGTTCGGATTCTGGG
Organism: Diorygopyx duplodentatus; assembly: GCA_033557515.1. Classification (NCBI taxonomy): domain Eukaryota; kingdom Metazoa; phylum Arthropoda; class Insecta; order Coleoptera; family Scarabaeidae; genus Diorygopyx; species Diorygopyx duplodentatus. The sequence continues at coordinate 20,821 of JAWQRJ010000427.1, read as the reverse complement.
GGATTCACACAAATTTGTAACAATACCCAAGTCATGAGCAAGATTGAGAATGATATAAGAAACACGGAAGGATCTCACAGAGAAACTCCTTCAAAGGAGGTTAACTGTAACGCCGAGATAGCTAAAGTGCTGGATTCGACAAATGTGGGATTTACGCAGATTTGTAATGACACGCAGATAATGAATAAAATTGAAAACGATATAAAAAACCTGACGGAATCTCATCGAATTTGTAACAACACCCAAATTATGGGCAAGATTGCTAGAGACATACAAAAAGTCGGAGAATCCCACCAAAAAAATCACGTAAACGACATCGAGTCAAAACTAGCTGCCATAAAACAGAAGATAACTCCGTCAGGGAAAGTAAAGAGTTGCCCAAGTGCAAATACAGGAAACGTCAAAAAGTCTTTTGCAAACGACGCAATAAATTCGACTCAGATTAAGAGAGAAGTGGAGATTTTATTCGACAAAGTGGAAAGTACGATTTGTGATTTTGGTGATACTCTTACCGATAACGGTAGGGATAAAAAGTACTGCAACGAAGGCGAAGGTAATCTTAGTAAAACCGAAAAATTTAGATGTTACTTCTTTCTTTTCTATTGAATATTGCAGATATCGACGATTCTATTTTAACTAACACCATATTGAATGCATCGTGTCAAAGCGAAGCAGATCTGAGCGACGTTCTTAGAAGGGCGTTGTTAGAGAATGCCGGGAAACCTGTGTCACCTTCAAAACTTGTCAACTCGACTTTGCCCAGCACCGAACAGAAATTTAACAAATTGGGTGATTTTTACGGATTGCCAAGTAGAGTTAAGGAATTGTTGAGTACCTACAGGGGAATAGATAAGCTGTATGGTAAGGAAATATAGTTACTATTATTATTGATAATCTTTTAAGTGTGATTTATATTGAAAAAGATTATTACCGTAAACAAATTTTTACAAACTCTTTACTTCGTAATAAAACTCGAAATAACTTAAATAATATATTTCTCCATTAGCATACGTACATTCGGTAATACACGTATAAAACTTAAAATGCGACTGACTCTCACTGAACTCGTTTTCTCTTCTAACCCTCGAGCGATACGAACAAAACCGGTTTCAATACATTACACGATTTCAAACTGGTCGTTATTTAGACTTAATTTTGACTTTTTACATTATTTTTTTTAACATATTTTAATTACGGCGTTTACGTGAATTATTTTTGCTATAGATTGGCAAGACGAATGTTTAAATTTACCCGCAATAACCGACCGTAAAAATTTAGTATACGCGCTACCAACGAGCGGTGGAAAAACGCTTGTGGCCGAAATTCTAATACTCCAAGAGCTGCTATGTCGAAAACGAAACGTTATATTTGTTTTGCCTTTCGTCGCGATCGTTCAAGAGAAGGTAATTCGGCGCTTACGCAAAAGTCTTTCGAAAATTCGCGAAACGTTTCTCGAACGTCGACTTCTAGGTGTGGGCGCTGTCACCGTTCGCCGTGACGTTAAACTTTTTGGTGGAAGAATACGCCGGCGGTAAGGGAACGTACCCGCCCAGGAAGCGCAGACGGAAAAACTCGGTGTACGTTGCGACGATGGAAAAAGCACTCGGCGTAATAAACAGTCTCATAGATACGGACCGGTTACACGAAATAGGTTTGCTGGTCGTCGACGAGTTACATCTGGTGGGCGAGCAAGGCAGGGGGACGGTTTTGGAAGAGTTACTGACGAAAGTGGTGCTCTTGAATGGTAAGTGAAAGCCCCACTCCTCGCCTCTTTGCAAAGTTAGAATTTAAAACAAATCTTACAGCGAATATTCATATCGTTGGAATGAGCGCGACGATTGGAAATTTACCCGAAATAACTAAGTTTTTAAGCGCAGACGTCTACACGCAGAACTTTAGACCTGTAGAATTGACGGAGTATGTTAAGTGTGAAAATGAATTTGCGAAAATTAATTGGGGGGCAAAGTGCGATGAGGACCTGTTAATAAATGCAAGAAAAAAAGATTTCTGTGTAAGTCCATTAAAAAATTGTTTCCCAACGTTACTTAATTGATCAGTTTGTTGTTATTTCGTTTGCGTACCTTGCAGTACAGCGAAAAACTGATGAAAATTGATCCCGACCGTTTAGGAGGGCTGGTAATGGAGGTTGTCCCGTCAGGTTCGTGCCTGATATTTTGCTCATCGAAGAAAAATTGTGAGAACGTCGTTTGGTTGTTATGCAGAGTTATACCTGCGTAAGTTAGCATTTTGCAAAAATATTAAATTTGTCTTCATAATAGGACGGTTACTAAAAGAGAATATAGATATAAAATATAACCAATAAAAGTTTTTGAGTAATATTGAATGCAAAGCACAGCTGCAACACAATCGTAACAATATTTTCAGAAATCTCAAAGCTCAGAACACAAAAGAGAAAGAAATGCTTAAAAAGAACCTCAAAGAAGAAACAGGTGACTTATGCAGTATACTTCAAGTTTCTATAGACTTTGGAATAGCCTACCATCACTCAGGTATTTATAATATTTATTCAAAATGTTCGGAATGCATTCTATACCAGCGTTTCTCAACTGATTTCGAATCAGGGACCACTAAAAAAATTTTGTCTTTTGCAGCCCATATTAAGGTTGGGAGATCTAATTTTAGTTCATCAATGTTTTAAAAATTATATTATGTGTATACATATACTTAAGGTGTGAAGTAAAAAAAAGAAAATAAGGAACAAAACATCTACATAATTATATAATACAAAAACCAAAATATTAATGAGATTTTTGTTGAATTTTTCATTAATTATTTTGTCAATTCTTGGATATATATTTGTTACAGCTAATTACAAAGCTGTTGTTACAAATAAACGATTTCTAACTATAGATTTTATGTATGTCATGGGCGAAAATGTGGATACACATAGGTACACATTTCATACAATTCTGGGTATTCCTTTTTAAGTTCAACCCAAAACTGAGTTAAACTTACAGAATTATATGTATGCCGTAAAGATGCATCGCAGCTAAAATTTATTAATTTTTCCTCTTCTAAATCAGTTACATTATTTTCTTGTTCAACAAATTTAATTCGTTGATTAACGAAAATATGTCTGACAAGTAGCCAATTTGGCAATACACCCATTATCAACGAAAATATGCCTTAAATCTGATTTTTTTGAATCTAGAAATGTTTGAACTTTTTTTCTTAATTCATACAGTCTCGTTAATATTTTTCCTCGCGATAACCATCGCACTTCTGCATGGATTAATGCATTTTCATGTCCATATCGCATTTCATTGCATAAAATAGTAAATAATCTTGAATTTAGTGCGTTACAGTTAATGTAATTTTTTAATTTTTATCGACCGCGTAAGAAGATTATTCAAATCAGGAGACAATTCATTTGCAACTAAAATGCTCCCGATGAATAACACAATGAGTAAAAATCATTTTGTCGTCCCCCACTTCTTTTTTTTTGCAACACCCGAATGTTTTCCTGCCATACTCTCCGCGCCATCAGTACATAACCCAATAGAATTTTTCCAGTTAATTGAGTTTTTTTAACATAATTATCAACTCCTTTAAATATTTCTGAACTAGTTGTATGATTGGGAAATTCAATAGAACAAAAAAAATTCTTCTTTGACGTCACTGATGTCATAATCAATATAACGAATATAACATAAAAGTACAGCTTTATTGCATATGTCAGTAGATTCATCCGTTTGAGTTGCGAACAGTGATTTTCTTACTTTTTGAATTACTTGGTCTTCAACATCAGTTGCTAATTCGTTAATTCTACGTTGAATAGTATCGTTAGAAAGCGGTACATTTTTCATTTTATCTGCAGCAGCTTTACCGAGGATTTCAGAACGCACGTCTATTAAACATGGTTTTATGAATTTTTCAGCAATAGAGTAACTTTTCTTACATTTAGCAATTCTTAGAGTAACTAAGTACGATGTTTTTAGAAGAGGCTTGTCGATTTGGAGATAATTTTTAAACGATAATTTTTGGTTTGCAAATTCACCACTTGAAAGCTTGTTCTTTTAGTACTCTTTCGATGTGAAATAAATTGGAATAGATTAATTTGTTCCAAAATTATGCTAGGGAGAGACTTGATAGTATAATTTTGATGCTTATATAAAATTATCGAAAACATAATTTTCCAACAAGCATTATGCTTATTTTAATCTTTTGTTATAAAACGGGTTATAAACAGTCGGAAAACTTATTATTTTAGCTTTCTTTCGATGTAAAACAAATTAGAATAGGTCAATTTGTTTAAAAGTTATGCTAGGGAGAGACGTGAAGTAGTAGTACAATTTTGATACCTATTGATGATTTTCAAAAACACAATTTTCAAATCTAGCATTTGTTTATTTGTGATTTTATTCGTTAATTGTATTACAGTTCATTAGAAAACTTATTCTTTTGGCTTTCTTTTGATGTACAATAAATTAGACTAGGTTGATTTGCTCCAAAGTTATGATAGGGAGAGACGTGATAGTACAATTTTGATACCTATTGATGATTTTCAAAAACATAATTTTCAAATCAAGCGTTTGTTTATTTGTGATTTTATTCGTTAATCGTATTACAGTTCATTAGAAAACTTATTCTTTTGGCTTTCTTTTGATGTACAATAAATTAGACTAGGTTAATTTGTTCCAAAGTTATGATAGGGAGAGACGTGATAGTACAATTTCTATGCTCATGTAAGAATTTTGAAAACATAATTTTCAAACAAGGTTTTTGCTTATACTAATTTTCTGTTATAAAACGTGTTATGAACTGTTGGAAAGTTTGTTCTTTTAGCGTGCTTTAGATGTAAAATAAATTCAAATTAGATTAATTTGTTCTAAAGTTATGCTAGGGAGACATGATAGTACAATTTTGATGCTTATATGAGATTATTGAAAACAAAATTTTCAAAGAGGGATTTTGTTTATTTAAATCTTTTGTTATAAAACGTGTTATGAACTGTCAGAGAGCTTGTTCTTTTAGCTTTCTTTCGATGTAAAATAAATTATAGAATAGTAGAATAATAGAATAGATTAATACATTTCAAAAATTCTAGTGACTTATTTTGTAGGTCTGTATTTTTATGTAAATAGGGCTTTAATTTTAATAGCTTCATACATTCGTTTGACAAAATTTCTCTGCAAATAACGCATTGAAGTCTGGGCAGTCTTGTTCTTCCGACTCAGGACAACACATGAAACCAAATTCCAAACAATCAGGATTGTATTGACGAACAACAGTACGTTTCTTTTTTGTTGGAGGTGAATCATTTCCTGAATGTACAACTTCTTCACTTGAGTCTGAAGTATGCACTTGTACTAGGTATTTGAAAATAGTATGTTATAGTCTTTGGTTCTTTCTTATCAGTATTCATTGTAATGGTTAAGCTATACCCACAAAATATAAAAATCAACTATGAAATATATTTAAATAGAGTACTCACATATATTTTATCCCCAAAAAACAACAACTATGGATGACTAATTATTCATTTAACGTGGTTAGTACCGCTCGTTCAAAACTACTGTGTACGTGTGTTCAACCTACATTTATTATATTCATTGGAATGTCCAGCAACTCTGAGAATTGTTATATTTAACTATAAAACCGCAATAATAAAATTGTAATGCGAGGTAGATAGTTGGTCAGAAAATTATAGGCCAGGGTAAAGTGACGGTTTAGTTAGTGTTCCATAGGACGGTTGTATAAAGAAATTGCAAGTACGCAGTCAGGTGATCTATGATTCTTACTTCAGGAGCGCCTAGCGCTAGAGTAATGCTTTTAAAATATATATGTATAAAATGAACAAATATTCCAAAGCTTTTTGCGGCCCATTTAAATTTTCCTGCGGCCCACCGGTTAAGAAACGCTGTTGTAGACTGATTACAAAAAATACAAAATATATATATTTTTTATTAACCAACACCAAGTCTAATGAAAAATGGTTACTCGTTATCACTAAGACAGACAGAGAGAAGTACATAAAATCCTTCAACAGTTATCCAACGTCTCTTTCCAACATTCACCATTTACAGATAATAAAAACAACAATTATTAAAAATAACAAAAGCTTGGGTGGACGATACAATAAAGTAAATAAAAGTCAATGTTTTCAAACTAGGGAATTAACAGTATATCTTTACTAAATAATAATAAGAGGTAAAAAGAATGGATTATGAAGCATTCTTGGCATGAACATTAAAAATGCTATTTCGAGAAAAACAACTTCCACTCCACTTAAAAATAAAGCATGACAAATTGTGGGTAGTCAAATTAGATATTGCTTTTTCTAATGTATTGACGTAAAGAATTGTAATAAATTTCAAGTTTGATGCATTAGATTAATAATGTTAAAATCAATTTGTTTTAAACGCCCTGGAATATTTTTCGTAAAAGTCTTTCGTTCTTATCTCTAGTTAAAACCTTCCTGCCCTGGACATAACAATTGGTAGTTAAATTCTAAGATTAACCAATAACTGCCCAAATGGAATTTTTCTCCCAACCCAAGTTTTCTGGAGGAAACTCTAGCTCTAGAATTCTCTTTATACTCTGTGCTTTTTCTGCAAGCATAGGTTGGCTAACGGGATTTCTTCAAAGACACGCACTTCATAACATAAAGATCAAGGGCAAAATTGCTTCTGGAGATGAAGACTGCCAAAGAATTTCCTCCGAAAGTTGCAAAAATAATTGCCGATGGTGGATACGTTCCAAATCAGGTCTTCAATGTGAAACCGGTCTTTTTTTGGAAGAAAATGCTGAACAGAACATATGTGGCCAAATCGCAAAAGAATGCTGGTGGTTTTAAAGCACAGAAAGATCGAGTTACATTTTTATTTTGTTGTAACGGTTCAGGAGACCGGATACTGAAACCCTTGCGTGCCAATCGTGCACTCAAGCCTCGAGCAACGAAAGATGTCGATTTTGGTACATTACCGGTGTATTGGATGGCGAATAAAAAAGCTTGCGTGACAACTAACATTTTTACAGAATGGTTCAATAAATATTTTGTCCCAGAAACTAGAAGCTATATGAATGAAAAAGGCATGGAATTCAAAGTTTTTCTGATTATAGATAATGCACCTGGCCATCCAGAGTTGGAACATGAAAATGTACAAGTTTTGTTCCTGCCACCAAATACGACATCCCTAATCCAACCGCTGGACCAAGGAATTATCTCAACATTCAAAACTTACTACATCAAGCGAACATTTCAATATATTTTGGAAGTAATGGACACGGATAAAACTCTTATAGGATGCCTGGAAAAAGTTTTCTGTTAAGGATTGCGTAAGACATACTGCTTTGGCATTAGCTGAATTACTTCCATCAATATTAAACGCATATTGGAGAGCGATTTCGCCAGAATGTGTTAAAAGTAACAATTATGTGGCTCCAAATACGAACGAGTGTCCCTCTATAATCACTTTGGCTCGTGCAGTTGGTGGAGAGGGTTTTGATGAATTGGCTGTTGAAGACATCGATGAACTGCTAGTTGACAAAGTTCTTGGCGAAGATGAAATAATACAGGTTGCCACAGAGAATGTTGAATTTACAGAAAGCAGTGATAGCGATGAACCAGTTCAATTCACTGCACGTTTAATTCAAGAAGGACTTCAACTTGCAAATAAATTAGGAAACCTTTTCATCACAAACGATCCCATTACCGAAAGGCATACATAATTCTGCCGTAAACTGAAGTTGTGTATGGCTCTTTATAAAGGATGATATAAAGAGCTATCAAGAACTGGATCATAATAGCTCATAACAGGTTTTTTTGTTACTAGAGATATCGAACCGGTACGAAAAAGTTCTGTTCTTATTGAAGATATCACGGAGAGAACCCCAATATTGCAAAGTGCTAATGACACACAAAATATTTCGAGTGATGATAGTGATTTTCAACCCATTCAATTGTCGATTTTACAAAATTGAAAATAATGAAAAGCAATACCAATTATAATAGAGTGATATCTGCAGTAGAGAAACTTGCTCTAATACTTCCGTTTTTGGGTACAGAAGATTTGTAATCTTCCGTAATGTATACGTTTAAAATACCTAAACAAATTATCAGATAGTACAGTAAAGTTACCAGTAATATAACAGTATTATAATGAATAAATCAATCACTATATGCTTACGAACTGTTTGAAAATAAAATCTAAACTGCACTATAGGAACAGTCATTTGTTAGCGAGCTGATGAAAAAATTAATGGACTGTTGGTGCACTTACCTTTGCATTTTTCTTTGCGGCTTCCGCTACCAGATTTTTGACGACGCTTAAATTTTCTTGCTTATCATTCGTAGAGGTCATCTGACAGACACCTATTGTGCATTTATTCATTTTCGAACTTCTTGAAATTCTGATTGCAGAACTGAAATTAAAAGTCTTAGAATTTAACGTACGGCAGGGAAACATAAGTAGTAGTAGTAATTCTGCAACATAAACGTAGATAAATTATAATATTTTTTAAGAATTTTGTAATTAAATTATATTGTTTTTCTTACTTGACTGTAAATCCTGTAAATAAAGTAGAGGTTAGGAACTAATCTGCACCTTATACTTGTTAAATTAGGACTGAGAAATTTAAAAATTTACGCTTCTTTGCGCTTAATAAATTATTTAAATAAAATAATACGTTTATTGAAATTTAAAGGTTATGTTAGCGAATCTAACCTATAAATCTTTTATTTGACAGATCGTGTACCGTGTGATAGAAAAGTTTGGAACAATGTAAACATTCATCTACCTATTTACTTATACATAATTAATTTAGATTACTTTATGTTTCCTTTTATTATTATTGCTTTTATTATTTTTTATTACTGCTTATTTTTTATTATTGCTTTTGTTATTATTTTTATTATAAAACAGGGAATGATAAACGTCAGCAATATTTCAGAAGTGTTTTTTATAAAAAAGTAAAATTACATTGTTCCACATTATCCTAAACTTAATTAAATATCAATTCTTCTTGTACGTTCGACTGTTAAAATTGTTCTTCTGCATCTCTTCATCGATCCAATCGGTGAAGAATGCAATGTTAACATACACTCCAGGTGTTTGATAAACACCACAACTCAAACCCCAGGAGACAATGCCAACTTGCTCGTACCGATTTGGATGATCTCGCATTGGACACATTAAAGGACTGCCACCATCACCTTTACAAGTATCTTTAGAATTGCCCCCTGCACACATAAAACTCTTATGCAATTTGAAGTACGGGCCTAATCTAACGCTACCCAAAATCCTCGAACACCGCTCTCTCGGCACAATCGGTAAAGCGACTTTTTTCAGTATCGAGTGATAAGTCCCGAACTTCGTGGACTTACCCCAGCCGGTAACTAAACATTTATCATTTATTTGCGACGAGGACGACGAAAGGCATATCACGCTTATACTTTCTGTTAATTGAAACGGTGTCTCCAAAATTATAATCGCTATATCATTTTCTAATGATTCTGGACGATATTTCGTGTGAACAATCACCTAGAAACATGCAATTAGACTTGAGCACGCCAAAAACCACAAAACTGTACCATACTTTCTTTGATTTTCGTTCTTGAAATGGTATGGGCTCGGTTTTTGTTGCCCAATTCCATTCGCCGGCTCTCACTGTGTACGTTTCGTCCTCTAGAATACAGTGAGCCGCTGTAATCGCAACTTGTGGGTGAATCAGTGAACCACCGCAAAGAAATATGTTGCGATGGATGATCGCCAACATCCACGGGAATTCCCCGAAGTTGCTTTCGTTGTTGTCTCCCAAAATTCGATGTTTCCAGGTGCCATTTTGGGATGAAGTCAAAACACGATTGGTGTTTCTTCTCCCGCACTCTACTTGACAACATACATCAAAGTCGCCCTTGCATGGCTCCGCATTTGTTGGCTTTGTTATCCTAAATAATAAGAGGCGTTTTTTAATGGACTACTTGAATTAAAAATCCATTCAAGCAGTAAACAAACAAAGAAATAAGAAATATGCTGAAATACATATGAACAATCTTTTGGCAAATAAAAGATTTGAAATTGTAAATACTTGAAGACAAAAATGTTTCTCCTAGTGTTAGGAGAAACAAAGTCCTGAAGTTTCTCCTAGTGTTAGCGTTCCAAAAAATCTGGAGTCATCAAATATTTCCCAAATTGAATGCTTTATCGAAAATATTTCAAACACAACTTGCATTCTATAAAATGAATCTGTAGTTCAATATTTTCCTCTGCACAGATTTGCACTGATGAATTGTAGAGACAGTTGAATAAAAAAGGAAGCAATGAAAAAATCATGCATTTTGCTCATAGATACCACAAATACATTGTTGTTCACGTCAAAGGTCTTCACAGATGAAAAGAGTAACCCATATTAAGAGTTAATAATAATTTAACTAATGGTATGAATATGGTACCAAACGTTGCAGTAAAGTAAAAAAAAATGTTCTGCAAATATCAGCTAATGCCTTCGTTTCAAACACGATTCGGACAAATAAATAAAGCTCGTTATTATAGTATTAGATAGATACAAACTCTATACTAAAAGTCCTATCTAGATATTGTACAACACTGGTTAATTCTGTGAATTTCATATCATACCTGATGTCAATTATATTTATGCCATCTTCAATTAGACCACTAAAATCCTCTTTACACTGCCAATATGGTACACAAATACAATGTTCAGTTGCGTTGTTCTTCGGTTCCCTACTAATATTCAGGAAATTGTTCGTATCTACCTCCATTCTTGCACACTTCATAAGACAAAACAATATTGCAAATAACCTCATTTAAATACACGGTATGGAAACGTTGCGTCCATATTTTATATGTTTATTTCTCTCAGGAACAGGTAATAAACGAAAAACACGTTTTTACAAAAACATGTTCGCGTTCGAAAATATTTTAGTTACGCGAAAATTTTCGTGTTGTCAACATGATTGTAAATTATTGCGTCCACTTCCTTCCTCTTCTCGCAATTGTCGCCTCTTTAGATGAAGGGAAAAAATGTAAATGCGTACCATATTATCAGTGTTCCGAAGACATGGAAAAAGTTTTAGTGGACGGAAATGAACTTTTAGACGTGCGTGGTTTCAAAAGTCACTGCACCGGTTTCTTCGATGTCTGCTGCGATATTTCCAACGTGCCAAACGCAACACGCGCACCAAATTTGAAGAAGGGCTGCGGATACAAAGAACCCAATGATTATCCGTGGCTGGCAAATTTATATTACCAGAGGGACATCGCTACGAAACCTGTAGCACGTTGTGGGGCATCTTTTATACATAAACAAGCAGTCCTGACTGCTGCACACTGTTTAGATCAAGACGGTTTGTGGACAATACAAAGAGGTATTGCGGAATATTATGGGCAAAGAACAGAATAATTCATATTTTTATTTCAGACGACGTCACCATAAACATAAAAAACGTAACCATACATCCAAAATTCAATTTGGAAAGTCTCCATTACGACATAGCTGTAGCAATTTTGGACCAACCATACGAAAATATTACTCCGGAACAACTAATTTGTATTCCACCACCAGGTTTTGAAGCTAAAAACGTTCGTTGCATAGTCGGTTCCTTTGATACACCCAACAACGTGGATGAAGACATAAAAATTGTTCAACTAATAGATTTGCCAATCGTGGGAAAGAAGGAATGTCTACAATCCTTGCGACAAACGCGTTTAGGAGAATTTTTTCAATTGCACCATAGTTTTATATGTGCCGGAGGTGAAGATCACAAAGATACCTGTACTGGTGACGGGGGAAGCCCATTGGTTTGTCCCATAAGCGACCAACCAGGCAGATACCATCAAGTGGGTATTGTTTCGTGGGGAATAGGATGTGGGGAACTGAACATGCCAGGAGTGTACGTCAATGTTGCTATTTTTAGAAGGTTTATTGATGAAGTTATGTCTGCAAACGGTTTTAATACAATCTACTATAGGTATTAAGCCAATTGTTACAAATTTATTTATTTTTATAAAGGAATAAACAATATGCACATTTTTGTACTGCATTTTCCTTATAAATCAAAAAAATCAATATATCCTGAAAGTAACTACGGTAACCAAACAACCCAAACAAACACTATAAAGACAAAAGTTTACAAACCCACTGATAATGTAATAAATTTTTTGCTTTGGAAAATTTATAATGGAATTAGAGTTGTGCAGAATTGATTATACAGTAGTAGGGGTGACAGCTAATAGTTGTATGAAATTATTACCAACCACGTACAAAGAACAACAAAAGGTAAGAAAATATTGGTGGTTGGTGTTAGACAAAAGGGCCGTCCTTAAAAATTGTTGAATTCCCGAATTCCTCAAAATTCAAGGTAGCTGTAGCTGATAGCGATGGAGTACTACAACTATTTTCCATCAAAAAAGAAGACATTCAACTGCACTTTAAAACTCTGCCAGGACCAAAAATATCATCATTACAACTAGCAGGGGAAACTGGTAAATATTTTTATTGGTGATTCAAACATTTTTTAGATGTTCTTCCTGAATATTTAAATTCTTATAGGCACATTAGCCGATAAAATGTTTGTAGCTGCAGAAAATGAAATAAGGGGTTATACGAAGAAAGGAAAACTTTTCCTTACCTTCGACACAAACCTTACCGAACCAATTACATCTATGTAAGTTAAACATAATTAATTCTGAATCAACTTTCCTCTGGACAATCTCTTCAGGTGTGTCCTAGGAAACGACCTATTTGTATGTGGAAAACACATCTTTAACCACTATAGAGACTGCAAGGATATCGGATCATATCTCTGCGGCGATTGCATCGTGGATGTTTTAACATTTCAATCAGATAAAGTAACTGAGTATTAACTTTAAAAGATTAATCTCTTTAATTTTTTTTTCTCCGCAATCTTTCAGACTAAAAGATTAATCTCTTTGATAGCATGCGAGGGAAGAATGATCAGAGCACTGGAACACGCGCGCGTTACTATTAGCGTAGAACTTGAAAGTGCACCGACAATTTTGCATATCTTACAGCAAAACGCGATGTATGCTCTTTTTGGCACTGTTGATGGTAGAGTCGGCATCTTAGATGTAGAGAGTGCTCAGCCTTTCAAAAGATGGTTGATAAAAAACGAAAAATATCATAGTGGAATTTCTTGCATCCATACCTATGATCTCACAGGAGACGGAAACAAAAACTTGCTTCTAGGTAGGAGTGATGGCAATATTGAAATCTACACCATCAATATAGTTGACGAAATGGATGCTCCAACTTTGTTATTTGTAGATGTAAGTAACAAAAAAAACACACATAGTTCTAATGAATTTTTGTTTAAAGAATTGCAATGAAAGTATAACGTCTATCCAGTGTGGATTTATCGGAAGCACATACCATGAAGAAGTAATACTTTCAACTTACACAGGTAGAATATTTGGCTTGACTACGGAACCCATCGAAAAAAATATAGCAGGAGACATAACAGGAACGTACACGTACACCTCTGATACCAAACAAAGAATAACCAAATTAAAGTAAATCATTAAGATAAATCATGAAAAATTAAACTTTTCAATTGCTTTGCAGACAAGAACTTGAAGAACTGCAAGCAAAAGTAACCAAGGAGAAAGAAAAATATCAATCATCCACTCTTTCTTACTTGGAAGATGTTACAGTGGTACCGAATTGTCCAATAAAGGATTCAGTAATAAATAATATTCCTCCAGTTATTGAAGGTTATAACAATTTTTTTTTAGATGACGCTCTCTAAACTAGGAGCATCGTACACTCTTTCCTTAGAAGTTTCTGCTGCAATAGACAATGTTCTACTTCAGAGTGATGTGCCTTTAAATTTATTAGATGTAGAAAAGAATTCTGCAGTGGTAAGCTACAGTAAAACTGACGAAAAAGTATAATGGTTAATATTATAAATTATTTCAATCCGTTTAATTTATTTTTGTTGAAGGATGGAAATTATTTGTTGGCAACTTACCGCTGTCAAGTTAATACGAATAGATTAGAGGTGAAAATTCGTACCATAGAAGGTCAGTATGGTACTCTGCAAGTCTACATAACTCCGGTGATGCAACCAAAATTCTGCCAAGTGAAGAATTACGAAATAAAACCGTTGTCGTTGCATCTACGAATACATCATTTCGAAGAGAACAGACCTTTTAATACGCTAACCATCAAGGGAAGTTTTAGTCTTGCTGAAATCCATTCTTGGATATTTCAGTGTTTACCAGAAGTGCCCGAAAAACCACAAATCAGTGATAAAACCGAGTTGTACTTTCAATCCACTTTTCTAGATACTTCACTGTTTTGCAGCTATTGGTAACATATCGAGCGTTATCAAAAAAAAAATTATCTCAACAATTTCTTTTAAACCATTTTTTAGCAAAGGGGAAATTGAGTTCAAGTCGGACAACGTCTCAACAATTTCCATTTTGAAAGATTTCCTATCCAAGGAAGCAACTAAAAAGAAAATCAAAATTGACGTCTCCACCTGTAAGAGTGTTTGACTGAAATAACGGATTAACAAACAAATTAACTAAACACTTTTAGTTATAAATGATGAAAGTATAAACTACGTGTTAAAAATTATTGAACCAAAACTAAAGAAATACGTGGATTTATCAAACAAAATTTCAATGTTGGATGCTTTGCACGAACTGGAAGTCAATGAAGAGCAGTCTTTAAATGCTTTAACACCAAAGTATAGGGAATTATTGCAAGATGAGAGTAAGTTGAGAAGTAAACATATCGACCAACCATCTTACCTCGATCGATTTTATGGTAAGTTAAAATAAATTGAAAATTATATTTTAATAATAATTCCCACAATATTTGCATTACTCATCGATCGAATTGTGTATGAGTCGAAAAAAAAATTTTTTTTATAGAGTAATCGATCTCCATAATATGTACTTACCTTTAAATATCTGATTTTGTATTTCAGGTGCAGTTACAGATTTGTATGTCGACTATCATAAGCTAAAAGGCCTTAATGTCAAATCTAAAGTTCCACGACTTATAAACATCTTAAATAATTTTGATTATCATACGTTATTATTAGAATTTCGTCCAGAAATGTCCGTTTAAGTGACTATTTATGTGTAAAATACATGTAGTAAATAAATACAATAAAAATAATAAAATGTTTTATTTAATTTTTTTGAATATACAACACCAGTTACCTTCGTCGTAATAATAATTAACAATTTTAATTGCTTCTATTTCCAAACACATACTCCAAAGTTCCTGTTCTCCAAAGGTGTGATAAAATCGCAGGTAGGTTTCGCTTCTTTCTTCCACACTTTGTCCTTCATTCCTCCCATTTTTAATCCAAGGAACCAACATATCATTATGTTGGAATGTTGTCCTATTAACGTGAACAGGTAGTGTAACATCCTCGGCTATTGTCACATTTTCTGTCACTGAAGTCGATTCTTGCCTCTGCTGTTTGACGTACTTGCTTTTTAGTTTATCTTTTCTGTATTGATCTTTTGCCCAAACATAAATTAAGCCCTGCGCACCAGTACGTAATACTCTGACCATTTCATCTACTGCTTGCCTACGACGCTCCTTTAAGAAAATTTATGAGCAACTACAATTGTTCAATGGAAATTCAGAGTAAAAATGAAGAAAGTCCATTTTTTTAGCTCTGAAACCTAAATAAATCTGTCAGGAATTTCTTACGTAGTTAGCAAGATGATGAATGACAGCTATACTTATGGCCCCGTCTACACAACTATCCTTCAGAGGTAGGTATAAACAGTTGCAAGTGAAAACTTCTAAGTTTCGATTACGGCACACGTCTAAAAGGCCTTTGCTGTAATCACATCCAATCTAGAAAAAGGCAACTGTATTGATTAGTGGAAAAATGCTAATGGATAACAATTACTGTTCATTAGGTAATGAACAAGTCATAAGTTCTTAATTTGCTTACCTTTTTTTTGAAAACCAGTAATAAATTAACTAACTTACTTAATTAAGCAATAAGCAAAATTAATTCGCTGTACATTTTCTAAAGAAAATATTGAAATATTAATTTCTCTGTTCCTTATCAAGTTATTGAAAACGCAAAAAAAATTAATTTTATAATTAAAAACTTGATTTTAGTGAAATTATAAGTATTTTTATTAGATTAACTTATCTAGTTTTTGTAAGATTAATGAATAAAATGTTCAGTTTTGGTTAATACACTTTTCATTTTTGTGTATACTGTCTCGTTGACTCATGAAAAAAGCGTTTCAATTTGAGGAAAATGGTTGGAAATGGATGCGCCCGCTCGAAGATTAAAATACTAACATAATAACGTATACAGGGTAACAATCAGTACTCTGAAGTGTGTATACTTACAGATATAATATTATCACAGATTCCAATATTTTTTCCGTTTCCACAACCAATATCAACAACCACAGAACCCAAACTGAACGAATTCAGGAATTTCGAAACTTCAGGCCAGGGTTTACTCCTAGTCGAATGAAAATGTGTTGCTATGTTCTCATAAACTTTATGTACATAAGTCTGTTCGACGTTAGCGGCAACTGAATTATCCAAATTATTATTTTCAACCGTCCTCTTATGCGAATCGCAATATTCTGTATATTTACATTTGCATTTCCCATGCAATATTTTCCTAAATGTAAACGACGTTCTTGTGGACCGTTTATTTATTGTAAACGTATTGTTTTTGGGTACTATATCGTACTTTCTGCCTACAATAGCGTGTGACCAGGCATATCTGGATCCTCCAGAGAGCACAGCTAAAGATCTTTGCGGTAATAAAATGTTGGTCTTTCTATCTTTTAATTTAAATTCCATGACTGCGGAAGAACCTAACGATAAGGATAGAATAGGATCTTCAAATGCTGAATGTGTGTCTATATGTGGTGCAATTCCATCCCCCGGCTTATAGTAATTAATTGTTAATTGGTCTGGTATAAAATTATTAAATATCGGTTGTTTTTCAGAAAGACGATTCCATAAAAAATTACATTGAATAGGAATTTTTTCCTCCAACGGTTCGTTCTTAGAAACATTATTATTGTCATAGTTAAATTGGTAGCCATAACTTTTTGTTAAACGCTTTTTTAACATCACAGAATCCCTACTATTTTCAAAATCGTATAAACCTAATAGCAACATTTCTTCGCTTTCCGTTATGAAATCGTTTAAAACAATAAGTCCGTCAGGATATTCGTTAAATACATGTGTGGTATCTGGAATTTTTTCCACGTATTGTAAGTAAATTGGTTTTTTATCTTGTGCTATCAATAGAGTTCCGTTAAATTTTTCAAAAGCTCTTTGTGCAGTCGTTACGTATTGAAACGTAACGAAACAAAACGATTTACCAGGCATCATGACTATATTTTCAATATCTCCCTCTTTTACGAAGTTATCGTAAATAACTTCTTCGGACAATCCATTCACTAACCCAGCATTGCATATGACAAGATGCTACATAACCAAGAAAAAAATATTGTTTTTGTTTTATTTGCGAGTGATCTTTTTTACCTTGGTAGCGACAGAACTGACGTTTATCCCCGTTTCTCTCACCAGCGTATCTTCGTACTTTTTGAGTTTCCTTTGGAGTTTCTTTTTGAATTTATTTTCCATCTTCGAAAAGGAATTATGAAGTCCACGAATAACCAACAGAGAGCGCAAAGCCCGGCAAGACGGTGTCTGTTTTACCGGCGCGTAACATTCGCTTCTATTTTATCGAAAATGGCTGATGTTTTGAGTCCGGAGATTTGGAAAAATTGGGAAAAAAACGGAAAAGCCGAATTGTAAGTAGATTTCGTTTCTCTATTTAGCTCCCCTACAAACCTATTTACGATCCTCTGTTAATATAACCTAAAATTTTCTCGCACATTCACGATTATCGCACACTTTTGTTACACACATGTTTCTGCTAATCAAACAACGCAAAACGTATGTTGACATAAAACTTTTCTTTTAAAGCGTAAAATCCTGCATACAAATCATTAAGGATGAAGGAAAAAGTGTGGTGTTCGAAAAGGACAAACGGATAAACAACCTAACGCGTTACATAAACGATTTAATAACTCGGGGTATACACGGACCTTTAAAGAAGGAAGCTGTAGTAAACACTCTACAAGAATTAGTGGTAAGTCGTTTGAAACTATACGCGCAACGATAACTTTATGGTGTCCACACACTATCTTAATTAGCGTTTGTAAAAGTATTCTTTAAAAATCGGCGGTATTGCGAAGACAAGTAAGAATAATTGAAAGATTAGATATCGAACTAAATAGAAATAAAATATTGTTTCTAAAGGTTGTTTTGTAAGAGTGCATTATGTAATCAATAATATTGTCACTATCATTCATCGAATTACTGCTCTATTAGCGGTCTGTCATTCTTTTTTCACTTTGTACACTCAGCGTTTTTGGCCTTGTAAATAATAAGGTTAGAAATATAATAATGAACAAATGTCACAAGTGCTAGATCATTTCCTCTTTATTATCTTTTGCGATAAAAGGTAGCTTCAAAAAAGTGCTGTTTGATATCTCTCTTAATCCTTTGCAGCCTGTCGCCTTTTTCCATTGTAAATGTCGAACTGAGGCGAAAAAATGTGGCACAACAATTTTCTCGTTAAACTTTTTTTTTATTATAAAACTGACTTGACTTGGGTAAAGAAAATTTCTTGCAAAGGTCTTTTTGTGTTAAATCACTTTTATAATCGTTAATAATTTGAGATTTGAACTCAATTGAATGTTATCTACCTAATTTCTTAGCTAACTAAAGATATAAAAATAAGAGCTTTAATAAAATGAAGTTTTATTTGATATTGAAGCACTATACTTAAATATTATTGCAGAGTGTATTATATATATTGCAGTGTCCCTAATCTTTAAATTTATATATACCATGTATTATGTAATATTTTTTTCCTATTTTGAGTTCGCTGCTGTTAGAAAACATTATGTATGCAATTTGAAATTAAAAAAGTTATCATAAAATTCTTGAACACTTGGTGTATAGGAAACGTAGGAGAATGTTGATTAATTAATAAATGTTCCTTTTCTGTCTTTTCCTCCTACAACAAAAGATAATATTTTTAAGACTCGATTTCAAAACATGACGGTTTTTTGAATTTCAAAAATAAACCAACGATGCAATTATTGGTTGAAACGAAGTGGTTGCATTTTTTTTGCAATACGTTAATGGTTTTTAACCTATCGAGAACATCAAACATCATTTTGTTGAGCTGATTGCAAATGTTAATTGTTGACTGATTGCAACTGTATCCTTCAATAGCAACGTAAAAACAAAATATAGCCAAAACAATTCTTAAATTATTATTAGTAAACATTTATAGCTTAGGATACCCATTTCTAAACAAAACGTTGGTTTAAAAATGTTTTATACTACACAAGATTATAATTAAAAATGATAGGTTGTTTAAAGTTTTGTGTATACACCAAACAACGCGTAACTAAATAAATGTGGCACATTTATGATAACATTTTATAATTCTAAAGAACAAATTTTTAACTGAGCAATCATTATTTTTTACATTAAGGATAAATATATATCCTGACATGAGTTTCTTTGTTAATATTGTTAAAAAAACTTTTTGAAAGACTTTTTATAGAAAAGAATTTTTAATGCCAAACTTAACAGCTCAGTCGAGCGTTCGAAATTGTGCAAATCGTACACGCCGTATGATATATAAATACAAGTGTAAGATACAACTAATTATTAATAATATTGTTATTTTTTTGTTAATTATAATTAATCATTAATTTTATAAAATATTTGATAAATAATTACAAACGATTCATCAGTGAACAAGATATATTTATTATCTTGAAGTGATTAATGTTTTAGAAAAATTTGTAGAAAATTAACAATTTTCAATTGTATTTGCAGCTTCTTATTCCAAATTCTCACTTTTTGCTTTAACAAAATCTTATGACATATTCTTCCTGTTCGAACATACTGTCCCATGACATAGTTTTACTGTTAACTACAGTTGTAAATGTAAAGTTGTCATAGCTCTTTGACAACACTTTCAGATACACTGTCATTAGAATTTATTTTATTACTTCCTGCGTATATTTGAAATTCATAGCAATAACCCGATTGTAACTCACATAATTTATGAAACTTATTACCGAATCTCGCCCTTTTTGATGGATTAAATTGTTTCTAAGATAAACTTCCTTATATTTCGTTAACGATTCATTGACAGCACTGTCCTCTTTCCCTCCATTCTAATCACATGCCCCCACCAGCTCAACTGTTTTTTCTCTATGTAGTTCACAACCCATTCCACTTGTATCTCTTTTATCTGTTCGTTCCTAAGCGTGTCTCATCTTGTAACTCTCCAAAAAATTTCGTTTCGGCCGCCTGTACTCTGCTCTTCTGTCTCTTTGTCAACACGCAGGATTCACACCCATACGCCAGTATTGGTCTATATATCGTTTTGTACACCTTCATTTTTGTTTTTGTTGATACTTCCCTCTTGCTGATAATACTGTTATTTATCGCATGGTACAGCCGCATGGCTCTTCCAATCCTCTCATTCACATCCTTGTCCTGCTCTCCTCTTTCGTCCACTATTGTTCCCAGATATTGAAAACTATCCACTTGTTCAATCTTTACATTGTCAATGTTTATGTTTATAGTTTCCTTCTTCTCTCCTGTTATTACCATCACCTTTGTCTTGTCTTTGTTCAACTTCATACCTTTTGCTGTCAGTTCTTCGTTCCATACATTCAGATTTTCCTGTAAGTCCCTCTCATTTCTTGCCAGGAGTACCACGTCGTCGGCAAAAGCGCATTCTGATAGCTCTATTCTCTGCATG
>JAWQRJ010000426.1:0-21395 GCA_033557515.1 Diorygopyx duplodentatus | reverse complement strand
CTAATGGAGTCTACATCAGGAATGTTATTGTTAATACTAAGAGTATTGTTAATAGTTTTCCTGAATTCTACCCAGTTAATGGATTTGGTTTCTACGGATCTGTTTGGTAGGGTGATACGATTGATTAGCATCGAAGTCATTATGGGATAATGATCCGGGCTAAGTTCGTGTAGGACTTTGGGAACTGTTGCTGCTACGTTTTTGTTTAGTTGGAAGTCTATTGTGCTACCGGAGTGGTGTGCTTGCGAGGGAATATGGGTGTGTGAGTTGGGGAACTGCAGTGCTGTGTTACGGTTGTCTACGAGGAATCGAGTTAGTGTTAGCCCGTTAGAATTGTTAGTATTATTATTCCAGGAAACATGCTTGGAGTTAAAGTCACCTATAATAATAACCTTGTGGTTACTATTAAGGAGGCTTTGTCTAGTGGGGATTGGGGCCTATTGTACAGGTTGACTACGATGGTTGATTGGACTTGGATGGCCAGGGTATTAATGTTAGTTGTGTTTGTGATGACGAGGGATGCGGGAATGTGCTTTTTAATGTATTAATGAAGCCGGGTGTGGTGGCAGAATGTGGCTGCTGCGGGCTTGGATATCTAGGGGGTTGTTGGGTGGCTGTGTGCGGTGTGGGTTTGTGTATACTTTGGACTGGCTTCATGGAGGGTTTGGTACTTTTAAACTCGCCTATAGTCCTCCTAGTTTGCGGTTGGTCTAGATAAGCTGGATTTCTTGCAATCCATGGTTATGTGGCCTTTCCCACGTTTTAAACACTTCGGCGATTTCGTGCAATACGAACTTCCATGTCCGTACTCCTGCCACCTGCGGCATTGAGTGTAGTTATCTTTTTTCACGTATGGTTGATACCTCACCATAACATTACTGATTGTTTGTACTTTCTGGACGGCCTCCATGTTCTGTTCTTTGTTGAATTCCAATAGGAAGGAGGACGCGAACTCGCTCTTCCCCTTCAATTTGATGTAATTTTTCTGCTGGAGTGCCCTCCGTCTTGTAGATGGCGATGATTTCTTCGGCTGTCGTGAATGGGGCACCTTTATGACGGTTTTCTTCCGTCGTTCCTCCTTTGTGGCGTACGTGTGCATTTCGAACTTCGTCATCGTCAGTAATTCCATTACCTTGGCGCGGTCCTCGTTGGTGGCTGTCCTAACAACAATTTCGTTAGTATTATAATGAATTTTGCAACCTACCTTGGTTGTGTCGTTCAGTTGTTTATGGAACATCCTGAAGTCTTCCGGCATCGATTTGACCCGGATCGGTGGCGGTTTTCTCCTTGGAAGACGAAGGCAGCACTTCCATCGGTTCGTGGTCTTTCAGCGACGAAAATCCGTTGGCGGTCTTGAGTTTGGAGGACGTCTCTTGGGTCGGGGCTGGCGCCGTTTTTCGCGAAAAAATCCACTTGTCGGTCGTATCCTGGCCATCCGTGCTAGTTTCTTAAGCACTTGGTTTATGTCGTTGGGTCTCTGTTTTATCTTTATGACAGTTCTTAAAAGAACTAATAAATAGCGCTCACAATAGCTTTAAACACTTAGGCGCACTCTCTAACGGTCTGTTGCTAGCAGATGCTCGAGAGCAAGTGAGCTGTGGAGCCCCGGCAGGCGCCTTATATAGCGGTCGGCGCGCTGAACTATTGGAAACGGCCGGGTGGGAATTGGTTGCGCGCGCTCACAGTCTCGCTTCGCCCGGCGATACTGCGAGTCCAAAGGTCCCGCGTCTCACAATTTGTTTTAGTGCGGCGGCAATTCGAAAATTTCGCTTTTACGGCGTAACGAAAAATCACTTCGTCATAGTGTGTTCCAGCACATTAACCACATTTTGTTGGCTCTTTACATGTTGTTGTAGTATGTTCAAAACTGTTGCATTTAGAGCAAGGAGCAGGTAACGGCGGTGGGGCCAAACTTTCAACCACCGGGAAATGTTTATATTTATAAAAGAATCCATCATGAATTAATCTCCGAAAATTCGAAGTTTAAAAGTTGGTTTTTGTGTTGCTCTAGGAATTATCCTAGAGTTCAGCGCTTCACTAATTTAATTTTGGTATGATTCGGACAATTTCTTTGAATTTCCTAATTATTGCTTGCTGGTGTACTTTAATAAGATTGGTGGTTAGTTAGTCTTTAGCATTGTCTTACTGATTTTATTATAAATCCAAGTTTGCAGAGTTAGCGTTTGTAGATGTAGCATTTGTAGAAGTATTGTTTGCAATTGAAGATATTGGTAGTTTAAAATGTGTTTCACTCCCTCCCTGAGACCTCCCTCATGGCCTCCCTCATAAAAACTCGAATATCACTCTCGAATATCACCTTGACTACTCGCACAATACTCTTTGTCTCCATTTTTTTCAATTAAATGAAAATTATAACGGAGCTTAGGAAAATAATAAGATGCTTTGATTATTTTTAAGTTCGTTCTCCTGAGGAAGGATTATTACTTAAGTAGAAATACCTGTTGAGAGTGGAAAATTTGTGTGGTTTATGTGATGTTAGTTTAATGATAAAAATAAACGCAACATATGTTTTATGCGATATTTTTCTTTCAAACAAATTAGTTTGCCCTGGCATAATAATGTTTATTTCAATTTATTCCTTCTATAATTTCAGGGAATCAAAAATGAAAAGGAGCTGCCTGAATAAATCACTATGTAACAGAATTTAGTTAATGATATAATGTTTTACTTGTTTGCTTTACAGCTTTACAAAAATATGCACTCTCTCTTTTCAGTCCCAGAATTCATCTGAAATACTTCGCCTGCACCTCCTCCAGCCTCTTCTGCTCTCCCCACTCCCATATTTCTACTTCATATCTCTTAAACAATCTGTCATTTTCTCTGTCTTGTGTCTCCCTTCCACTCATCTTCCCTTCTTCTACCACCTCCTTTCCTAGACGCCATCATTTTCGTTTTTTCTGCGTTTACTGCTGAATTCTTCCGATGTAAATACGCCCCTATCTTAAAACCTTTGTGGTCCGAAATCGCTTAGTGCGCACGTTCCTCACCTTGGCCAACTGAATTTAATTATTTTTTTTGTTTCAACATAAAAAACTAATATTACATAGGAGTAACATATTTTTATTTAAGGGCAGAACAAATTTGTTTTCTTGTTATTATAACTTACTTTTAACCAAACATAGACATTAGACGAGTTTCATGATTCTGCTAGAAGACTAAAGCATTTTAATTAGCGTTTTTTACCACCCAAGAGAATGAAAAATAGATGCATACAAATCCCCGACGGCAAAGCTCCTGTAAAAACATTGTGAAATTTTATTTCAGAGGCTCTCGTCGCAACGTTACTATTCTTCCTACAACCTGCGCCACAACTCTTGCGAGCAGACATTTATATAGCATACGGCCCAGCCTCGGCCCAACATTGCTGCCAACCTACCTTTTGCCAGGTCGACTTCCTTGTTTTACTTTTAGAGTTTCAGATGTCGCTCGCAGAAACATTGAAAGAACTGAGAGGTTAGTCCGGAACGAAAAAAAAATCCCTTTCGATGTTGTTTTTCCACGGACCACAGCACGCTGTCAACTACTGCACCCTATTTCGTTTTTCGTGCGAATTAATGTGATTTTTTATAATTACCCCGTTTTGTCTGGCACTGTTACATGTGTGTTCCCTCACATTTTTTTTTAAAGTTGGACACATTAAAAGCAAGCTGAGTTTTAAATAACAGAATATAGTCGAAATTGGAAAATTTAGTCAGATGCTTTTAATTCGTTCAAACTTTTTTTTAAACTGGGTTAAGTGTCCGGAGTATGCACAAAGTTTCAATTTCAAGCGCTGAAATTGCCGCATCACAAGCTAATGGCGTAATTAAAAGGAAATTTTAATAAAGTGGCGGGAGATAAACCGTTAATCTAATATTCATGCGGCCCGGGCGAGCGTAACCCGTAGATTTTAACGGATCTTATACCGCATAGGGTGTTCATAATTTTAACTGCTGAATAGCGGGAAAGTGCATTGTCGCGCGTCGTGGCTAAAACTGTCAATATTTGCAGCTATTCTCTGTGTGTGTTGTTTGCATGCAGCAAAATTGTTCACCACCTCGTCAATTGCCGTCAATAATTAATTTTGATTTAGCAATTCGATAGAAACCCCGTATTTTACGCGATATTAACTGTTTGCGGAATTTAATGCATCCGACGTTTCGACTTCACGTCTATTAAGCGATATTCGAAACGCAATTGTAATCACGAGCCGGAAACAACCGCCAATACGGGGCTTTATAATGTCCATTGAAAGTTGATTATTGTTATAATTATTGTTCAGCGCCTGATGTTTGTGGGTGTGTTTCTCTTTGATCATTTTTGATTTGAATGTATTTTCTCATCTCGCTGTGCAGAATCGCACCTCAATGTGCGATTGCATAACATATCTGTTAAACGCATTCCATTGACATTCCAAATAAGAAAAAGATAAAGTATAGTCCCTTCGCTTTGTTTTCATGTCACAGGTGGCTAAGGTTCTTTTTCTAACACTTGAAAAATATTATCAAGTAGTATTGAATAGCAATTTTAAAACAACATTTTAAAATTAATGTAAAGAAAAAAATAGTGGCCGACAATCTGTCTTTTTTTAAAGCAACCTTAAGGCCTCCTTGAGTTATGCGTTGATTTAGAGACCGGTTTGGATTAAAAGGGTGTCTGAGGGAATGGTAAATATATGGAATATTATTTTCAAATGAATAATTAAGTAGTAAAGTTTGTGGGTGGTTTTTTCTAAATGAATCTATTTCATAGCTTTCAAATAATTCCATTATGTAGCCTTTATTCAGTTGATGAATGATTTTGATGTTATCAAATGTGAATCTATGATTGTTAAAATTTATGTGTCTACCGAAGTTTGAATTATTGCTTGTGAGGTGTTCTTTGACTCTAATTTCGATTTTTCTGCCGGTATCTCCTATGTATGTAACATTGCAAGTTTCACAAAAAATTGCAAGTTTCTAAATCATTATGAAACTTAATTGCCTATGGCTCATAGAACCTGAGATATGAAGTTGTCAATTTGGGCCTTATAGAATAGAAACTGTTTTTTTCACATAAATTTACATAGGTTAGTTAATATTTTTTATTTAAGATTTTTTTCGAGCGAAAGAAAAAACCTTGGAAAATGACAAACAACTTGAGATAAGACACAGTATCATCGGTTTTATATATCGTAGAGAATTAAGTTTGGGCTTGGTAAAAATGGCATTGAAGTTTTTTTTGTTGATTTTTGGTTAAATTTTGAGTCGACATATCTAGTGCTTACAATACAGGGCCAAAATCGATACCAAGTTTCACATTTAGTACCCTTGCCGTTCCTTGTCAAACCACCCCCGCCCCTTATTAAATATAAGAGCAAAGTACCCTTTCTAATCTCCATCAATCCCCACTGGTACATTAGAATCACGTTTATATGTACAGCTAATAGTTTCAGATTTTATTTACGTGGTTTGGTTTACGAGTTTATTAATATCGCCCCTTAATGGGATATCGATGCTGCACAATTGTTATTTTAATTATTCCTAAAATGTACAAATTAGCTAAAACCTATCACATTTCATGATAACAAAGTGGGTCAATACTGATCCCAGATCTATTACATTTTATGAAGAACTATTTCAAATAGTAAATAATATATTATTATTATAGTTCGATCTGTTAATGATCTGATATTTTATTATTTTCTAATGTCGTAGGGGATATTTATAAAATTTTAATAACGGGTGAGGAAAAATTATTATGCTGATTTATATTGAAAGTAGATTTGGGGTTCTTTGAATTTTGTTTTCCATATTTTCGAATTTAACGGTTTCGTGGTCTATCCGGTACATCATTCATAGCCGATTAGTAATGTTACTGGCACAAATTAGAAATTTACTGCCTATCAACGCTGTTAAAGAACATGAAGAGGTTATGTACCAAGGATGAAGATATCTCCTCCGAAATACGAATCTAATCAACTGGTGTGCATCACTCACACGACTTTCTCTCACCTAACCCCCCGATGTCTAAACGATGCCTATTTATTTGCTTTGGGCAAATAAATATTTATTATTGAAAATAATAAAGTCATGGCAGTTTGTTCGTATTTCTTGATGTAAGATCATAACTAATCAGTTTTATTTCCCAAGAATATTGTGCAATGGCAGGTAGTATTAGGAATTAGCGCTAAATATCTTCGAAATACATTTATCATTCTGGAATTCATAAGATCAGTGTTAATTTAACAGTGGCAATCAGATTCAAATCCTTTTCCAATAGCACCAACTGTCAGAAAAATAAATATCACAAATTAAAACCAGTATTCACCGCAAGGTTGACTGCAACTTGCGACTTAAATAAATAAATGTTACAAAGAGAAAAAATTGAGTTAGCTATCAGTTAGAGAATATAAGCATTCATTCAAATGATTATAAATATATTCTCTTATATACTCTTTTGTATTGCAGCAAGATGATTCCAAGATATTCCACGTGGAATAATTCTACAACGTGTTTTCGAATTAAGAAATGAAATCGCAATTTTCTTGTGAAAGGATTAATTATCAGGGAGCAGAGACGTTTCTCAAAACGTCTCAAGTTCATCATAACTGAATGATCTCATCATTCAGTTGTGATGAACTTCAGCTACTTGGTGGATATAGTCGAGAAATTAAATACCTTAAACCTCAACTTCAAGAAACAACTACACGTGTTTTAGACATGAGTGACAAAGTATTTACTTTGTATTTACTTGTCACTCATATCTTTCCCCCAGTTTTGTAGATCTTTGGAATTATGGAGAAAAAACATAAAACAAGAAAACATAAAAATATTCACAAATATGAATGAACTTTTGAAATCATACAACATTGAAGATCAACACATCAAAGTTAAAAAATTGTTTTAACCATGCTGCCAAAGAATTTTTGAAAACATTTGATGACCAACTCGATGGCAAGATAGAGTGGCTTAGGAACCCATTTCAAAATACTCCTGAAGGTTTGTCAATTTTCAAAAAAAACCTTCATAGAGTTTACGGCAAAATCAAAAGACAATTTGGAAATAAATCACTGTTTGAACTTTAGGTCGGGTTCGATCATAAATTTTCTGCACTAAAAGGAAGAGCTTTTCGTATACTATTACAATTTCCTACCCCCTACTTTTGCGAAATCGGATTTTCTACGGTGGCTGCACTAAAGACAAAGTATAAATCTCAGCTGGATATAGAAAGAGAACTCGGGTCCAAGGAAGTCACTAAATATATGGGTTTAATCATTTAAACCAATGTATTTGGAGTACTGACAATACCGAACAACTAACCACTTATCTAGGTATAGTACAACTTGTTTTTATATGAGAATGTGTATTATGTCATTGTTTCCACAAATAGTTTTCCATCAGGTTGAAAATCGATGATTTAACCTCAACGTCTGATAAGCTGTTTTTAAGATGACAAAATTTCATCTGAATCTTGCACAATATGATAATGTATGATGATAAACGAAAGTTTTTAGTTCTTAAGATTTGTGTAGAAAATTTTCTCAAAGAAGGCAACAAAGTTCTGTTTCTTTTTCATAACGGTTAACGAGTAAAAATCTTTTTTCATACGATTTTTCATTGATATTTCTTTTCCATCTTTTCCACTTCTACAGCAAATCTTTTATGGTTTTACTTGCAGATTTGTTACTTTAAAGAATATACTATATTTTGTGTTCAACTGTTTTGTTATGAAAAATAGAAAGCAAATTGAACACTTCAATCAGCCAAACGTACAGTCAGAAGTAACAACCACGTATCGACATACGAAACGGGTGCAATTTTTCAGTTACCTGGTGAATGTCGCCCAACATGTCATTAACATCACATTTAACCCATAACATCAAAACATACAACTCTTATTCATGTAGACACATTTTTCGTTTATTGATTAGCTATTACGGACACTTTAAATAGCATTTGAATATTTTTCGAGATGCTTAAATTATATCTGGAAATCCTGAACAGTACCTGGTAGACCGAGCTCGCAGATAAAAACAAAAAAAACATTCTTTTAGCTCCGTTCTACCATCACACGATGGCTTCCTATGTCCATAACCTAGTTGTAATTAGCAAAAACTGATTTTGTATCTTAAAATTGATTTAATTGAAAGTTAGCACTTATCTCAATGGATTCCTCGTACTTTGATCTCTACATCCTGCAAAAATCACCAATATTGCGTGGCTTTTAAGAAAGCTGCTAATGAACAAATAAATAAATAATCAAGATTAGCTGGTTTAAAAAAAGATAAAATATACTACCACCATCGCATAGATGGTAAGCTGTATGATGTAGGATGATATTTGTGACCAAATTATGCAATATTTGTTTTATTATTTTTGATGTTACCCTACTTATAATTAATTTTATCATTTTTTCTTTGTTTCAGGTAAGTTTCTTAGGGAAATATGCTGAAGCTTCTATTACTTCTATTCCTACGTATGTATATACCACATTACAAACTATTACTATTTATTAATCTATATTTGCTTTGCTGATAACTTGACGTACGCTACACAGTAGGGAAATAGCTTGCTTTCTAAAAGGGTAAATACATTAAATTGTCAAAGGAATTACCTTGATCATGAGAGCAAAACGCAAAGAAGAGCGCTTGTAGCGTGTGAGCTTTTAATTATTTCTCTCTTAATTACGAGGTTAGGCTCCACTTAAAACTTAATATAAAGTATTTTGTATCGGTATTTGCTTATTTAACACGAATAAAAGCTCCATGCGATTCTAATTAACAAGAGAAATATACTAATTGGGTTTACGTAAAAAATTGCCACATAATCAAAGCAATTTTATAAATGAGACCCGCATTAGCATATCTAGTTTAATATGTTGCATTTACGTAGTCCACAAAAACAGCCTGACCAAGGTATCCGACTAAACGAAATTGCGTAACTGATTATGCAAATTGCCTTGTCCAAAGAAAACGGAGATAGCTGCAAAAAATGCTAATTGGGGCGAAATGCAATGAATAGGAATAGGAAAGATGCAGTTAATTATCATTAAATTTTATTATATATCATATAGTTTTATTATTATCTGGATCGTTTTACAGCATCATGATATGCTTTTTTTCTTTACTTTAGGAAGTATACATGCAGATGTTTCCTATCTGCGGATTATCAGCTCGAAAGAAAATCGTTATATGGAAAGTAATAGAGGTTTCACCTTATACTTGGAAAAATATTAAGAATTCTTGACTACAAGATGGCACAAAAATTTCTGAGATAATTATGGTTGAAAAGCGGTTTGAAGATAAATACACTCCAAGTCGTCACCTTCGAATCCATAGTTTCCTGTATTGAAATTTTTATCTAACAAGAGTTAACTTACGATTCACTGAAATCAAAAAGTGTTGGAAAACAACGTTGATTAAAATATGTGTAGATGATAAAGGTTAAGATCAAAAGAAGAATAAGTGGCAGTTAACGCTTTGTTACGTAAATAACAATTTGAATATATATCTCTCTGTTTTGCTAAGAAAAGTTATACATTTTATTAGCATTGTTGTAAGTTTCAAGATTAGCAAGAGAAGAATTGGAACACTTAGCGGAGTGTTGCGTGCGAAAATATAGGTAATAACGAATTCCAGAAATTGCATCGGCGTGTGGTATACTCGCAGATAGTTAAAGGCTCTTTTTAAAGTCACATATTTCACACGACGCATTCTCGCAGATTGCATTCCGACGTAACAGCGTAACTATTTCAAATTAGCTCGAGTGTTGACCAACGAGTTCGAAAGTAACTGCGACTGAACCGCACGTCCGTCCTGTCACTGCGGAGGAAGCAACAGTCTCCCTGATAGACAACGACCTACACGTCAACACAAATCGTTTCTTCGAACGTGCATGTCTCTGTATACCGGCGTACGACGCGTCGTGAGTGCCCGAATTACCAGAAGAAAACTAAAAAGATCTCCGACATAATTAGAATTGTTTACGTTCATAAAAGGATTATTATTCTTGATGATAAGTAAAGTTTTGATTTTCTTAAGATATGCCATAAAGTAAAAAAAAATTGCTGGTTCTTGCAATTTTTCAAAAGAAATGATACTGTATTATTTATAATACTATTTACAGTCCAGAAAGTTACAAAACCAGAGGGATACCTCAACGTTCTAAGAAACCTAGCCCCGCCCTAGGTCTATCCATAATTGGTGATGATTTCAACGCCAAAAATATAAGATAAATATACTAAATATAAGATCAAGCTGAATTACACTAGTACAAGAAAACTTTGACCAAAATCTATCACCTGTCAACATCGAACGAATTTGGGGGAGTTCGATGGGTCATCAAGCAGATGACCCAACCCAACAGATCAGAACCACTGAAAACAAAAATACATTGAATAACATTACCATTAAGTTGAAAAGAGAAGTACTGTAAATCAAGACTGATTCCATAAACACGTAATTGATAGAGCTAACAGATGAAAAAGAAACGAATAGAATAACTCCGTTTGAACAGGCGCAAAAAAGTTTAAGGGAACATACTTGTATAACTTGATGCTCAGTCATCACTGGCATAATTGAAAAATTCAATTTTGTAATGATCCATTTTTTAATCAGCTGGTTTATATATCTGTCAGTTTCAAGTGGTAAAAATTGTACACATCTGATTATATTTTAGCTTTTGTTTGCCATCCTACATGTTTCGGTCTTTGATGCCCATCTTCAGGGACTCTACAAACAAATATATTTCTATACGTCTTACGATTGCATAATCTATTGTACTTTATGGGAAATAATGGCTTTAAATAAATTAATAAATATGTTTGTTGTCAATGTTATTGTTGTGTGTTGTATTATTAGTCGGTTTTATTTTTTATCTGGGTGATTAAATAATAGTAATTGTTAATGTTTGAGCGTTCCTGTTTCTTTTGTTCTTATCCTTGTTCTACTTTGTTATTTGTTGTGGTGATTGTGTTCTGATGTTGTAATCTGTAGTTAGATGCGTCACCTTGCGGCTACTTTTTCAAACTTAAAATAATTTGTTCTTACGGGGTATTTATAGGGTCTATGGTTTATGTAATGTTTTACACATAGCAGGTTTTTCTTAGGTTTGTTTGTCCTCGTCTAGTATATCTCGTTTCGACATCTCGTATCGATATGTCTCGATATCTTGTCTAGCATTTTTCATTTTGGCAATTTCGGATGCTTCATATAGTTCTAGTGTAAACCCTAGTGTAAACCCCTTTCCTTATGTGATGTAAAAATGTGTTTTATTTTCGCCAAGTTGATGTGAGTGTGTTAAAAAATTTCTACCGAATGCTAAGTTTATGTAGTGTTTGCTATTTTATCCTTTTTGCTAGTTTTCTACATGTTTCTCCTATGCATATAGCCACATAAGTTGCGCATTCGATGGAGTAGTCTGAGTAGATTGACTATTTTTGAGAGTGTTTCTATTTTATGTTGTGTTATGGCTAATTTATTAGCAATGGTGTTGTTGGTTCTGAATGCTGTTGTTATTGTAAGTTTTTCATATTTTTTTGAAATATATGTGACATGTTTGCAATATATGTGGTACGCGAAGGCTTTTTTTATCTTTTATCTACGTTATGGTTATTATATGTCTAGGGTGATGTTATTGGCCCTGTCTTGTTCTCTTTTTATTTTCTGTATCGTTTACTCGATGGTTTCTATTTTGAATTTATTTTCCTATGTGCAATATTATTTGTGTTTCTTTTTCTATTCATCTTTTTATGTTATTGCCTCAAATATGCTATTAATGTAGGTATTAAAGACCGACATTTTTTGTGCATTTCTGTTATATTTGTATTAAGTTCTTGTCAAGAATAATAATAATGTTATCCTGCTCTAGTTCTATTGTAAATTCGATGTAATTTGTTTACATTTTCATGGAATTTGTTTATTTATATTATTGTCTTTCCAAATTATTATTATATCATCTACATATCATTTCCACGTTATGATGTTGTCATGTAATGTAGTCATGAAGATCCGTACATGCTGAGTACATTGATCTGGTAGTTTGGTAAGACTAGCAGTTCAATATATTATTTTTTCCTTGTATGTAAAAAATTTATACAAAAACATTCCAACAAAAGAAACCTTTAAAATAGCCGAAACAATAATCAAAACCAATGCACAATAATTACACAATAAAAATACTAGACCATTGCCCACAACAAAACATTTGTAATTTTAACAATAAACCGTATATGACGGGCTCTCAATGGGTTCTCAATGGGCTCTCAATGGATTAATAGTACAGACATTTTCACACCTTTTCTTAGACATTTTCATGGGCAAATTTGAAAGCGGTATAATACAAAATATTACCTTACATGGCAATAACATCATATTGACAACAAACCTAGCTTTTATACAGGTGTCCCAAATTCGATGCTCACCACTGGTATCTTCAAAACGGTAACCTACAGACTCGGTTAAATGGAACAATATGGGGTGTTGATCTAAGTTGTTCAGACCTTCTGATGCCGTCTGCAATGAGCGGCGAAACGTCAACGGAGAGTTGCTTCACAGACGCGGCGATCACCGGAAAGCCAAAGGATACAGACCTTCTTTTGTTTTTCCAAAAAATGCATCGCCTACTAGATATCCTGAAAAAACTGAAAATCATCATTTTCTTCAAATGTGAATATTTTCCATATTGTTTATCGTATCAAAAAATTTCGAGGGAAAAAGTTGTAGACACTAAAAGATTCTGTAGGATAGATAATAAAAATATTTTTAACTTGCACCAGTTTCGAGATATGACCCGAAGTAGTATTTTTTTTAAATGGATGGATTTTGACATTATTAAATTACTTGATTTTTCCAATTCCAACGATATAAGGTTCGAGGAATTTATCTTTAATGGTTTAGGAGATATGAAGAAAAATCATATTCCACACAGATTTTAACCCACATCACACTATCCATGATTAAGAACTATGTTTTGTTTTCGAAACAAAACACTGCATACCTGGTATTTATTATCTGTTGTGGTTTACTAGATATAAAGAAAAAAGATATTCTGAAAAAAAAACAGTTCTGCTCAAATTTAGTATGTCAATAAATTGCAAGAAAAAGGAAACATGGAAACAACAAACCTTGTAACAATGGTTTTGGAAGCAATAAACATGGTAACGGTAAACATGATAACAATAAATATAGTAACAATAAACATGGTGAAAATAAACGCGGTAAAAATAAACGATAGCAATAAATCCAAATTTTCCTAAAAAATATGTTCAATATGGCGGCCGTTTACTTCTAAACATTTGGTAACAGGCGTTTCGACACTTTTTTCCGTTCATTAATTGACGAACACTAACGGAGTTAAAAGGCTGTATGGCACTTTGTTGCAAATCATTAATACTGTTATAACTCATTCCGTATACCACATTTTTTATACGGCCCCACAGGAAAAAGTCTAGTGCGGACAAATTCGGAGATCCCGCTGGCCATCGTTTGGCATTGCGCTGCAATCCACCGATTTCCATATCTTGTTGCTAAATATTCAGGAACAATTCTTGAATTATGTGCCGGAGCGCCGTAGTTTGAAAACGCCTGACTTAGTTTGAAACTTGTGACACGAGATTGGTTTAACAATGTTATTGACAGATGTGTAGTCTTTTGTTTTAATCATGGGTAATGTGATGTGGGCTAAAACCTGTGTGGAAATATGATTTGTCTTCGAATCTCCTAAACTATGAAAGATAAATACCTCGAACTTTATATCCCTGGGAACGAAAAAAATCAAGTAATGTTATAATGTCAAAATCGACTATGGTTTCCATTTAAAAAAATACAACTTTGGGTCATATCTGGAAACTGGTAAAAAATACCTTTCTTATCTATTCTACAGAATGTTTTAATATCTACTTTTCTTCCGAAATTTTTTGATACGATAAATAATATGGAAAATATTCACATCTGAAGAAAATGCCAATTTTCAGTTTTTTATATCTAGTAGGCGATGCATTTTTTTGGAACAACAAAAGAAGGTCTGAACAGCTTAGATAAACATCCCCATATTGTTCCATTTAACCGAGTCTGTAGCTCTTACCGTTTCAAAGATACCCAATTGTGAGCATCGAATTTGGGATTTCGAAAGGATGAAAGGTCATACCCCAGTGAAGCATAATTTAAGTATCCAAAAACGAAGTCCTCAGAGACGTTCTGAGTGCTACCATTGTACTTTAGGAACGACCATACACCTTAAAATCCTCATGGAATATATGAAACAGTTTGCAAGAAGTCATGGAATATATCAAAAGTCATGGAATATATCAAACAATTTACAACAAGACAACGCTTCTGATACCAGTTTACTCCGCGTCTGCAACCTCTAGCCCAACTATTGGGGGTAAACTCGTATCAAAAACATTAAGCCGGTGCGAAAGCAGAGCAAAGTGATAATTAACACGTGAAAATTGCGCAGCCCTCTTAGAGATTCAGTAAAGACCAATGTGACTTCTTAGAGTGTAGAAAAACTTCTGCTTAGTTAAGTTATAATTTTTTTAATTAATAGAAGACACATTTCACACTAACAACACCACTACAGTATATTAATACAATTTAAAAAACTTTGCTGTATATAAGTTCTCCAAAGCACCAAAACCAGATTTGAGTAATCTCACGCCAAACTTTGACACCCTTCCAAAAACCGTCGATATAATAAAGTATAAAAAGAAACTTTGAAAAAAAGAAACACTTTGTGCTTCTCGCGTTCTTTTGCTTGTGTATTTAAAATAAAGGCGTTTCATATAATATATTTCTTGAAACTTTTTAAGTTTCTTTATAAGTGAATTTCCTGCAACTTAGTTTTGAGCATATCCTTCTACGACACTCTCTCTACTTTTTGAAAAAGTTGAATTAGGCCACGTAAAAATGACCTTTTGAGATAGTGCCACTAAAACACAATAGTCAGTAATGTGACCAAGCAGAAAGAATAGAAAAGAGAAGAAGAGGCAGAAAAGGCCAATAACATAAAGCACAAAATTCCCGACACTCCGTGGGGGTACCACGAAATGTGAAGAAGAATATTCTCTGATGATTTTCAAGATAGATATTTTCTAAACGATAAGAATATCGGGGCTATATCACTGAGAAAGTATTTTCTTACGAAAGATCGAAAAATTCCACATCGCCACATAAATCCCAGCCGCTGACGTCTCGTACAGCAGTTCCATTCTCGGTCTACGTACGGTCTGCGTACGGCACAAATATATTACAGAACCAGCAGCATTAGCCGAAAATAAAGAGCGCCCGCCTTTACCATGAAATACCCGATACCCATTAACCAACCCACTACCTCACTCTGCTTCTCCGTGGACCCTACTCTTGCTTGACTGAAAAAAGTTACTCTAAACACAGGCGCCTTGTAATTAAAGCACGCATGAACGATGAGCTCGCGTATATGATAAAAGTTCCTCTTCTGTGGACTTAAGAGGTGGGATATTTTTTTTAGATAATTTCAATCGCCGCTTCAGAAGACCTAAGAAAAAATCTCGAGGATGAGTAGCTTAATAAACGAAGTAGGTTACGTGCATATTAAAATACGTCTTGTTTTGAAAGTTATAAACTTAAATGTGCAGCTATATACTACAAGTAATATACCTATCTACCAGACGTATCCAAAGTTCTTCTGTTTTCGCTTTAACACAAATATGCATTTTCGCAAATATGACTTCTCGTCCCAGAGTACCAATAATTGAGAAGATGGAAAGGGCTCTTAACATCTGGATTGAAGAATGATCAAAACACAGATTCCACTGGGCACCAATGTTATTAAACATTAAGCTTGTTAAATTAAAGCTTTAAAAATCTACAACAACTTCCGGAAAAATGGAGAATCTGTAACTAATCCTAACTTTGTTGCTAGCAAAGGGCGATTTAACCGATTTAGAAAACGCTTTTCATTACAAAGCCTAAAAATAGAAGGAGAAAGCGCATGAGCCGATATAAAAACTGCCAAAAATTATCCGAAGAAATTGCAAGAAATTATTGAAATATGATTACTTTACAAATTGGGATATTTTGGCTTGGATTTTTTTGCTTCGATTTCACCTGCTTTATCCCCCAGTTGTTTATTAACTTTTCTATTTGTGTTTACAGTATTTTTAATAAAACAGTTCTTTCGTTGCAAACGTATACTGGTGTTCTAACGTACCCTGTGCATGGTGCACACTATAACCACTTTCCTTATTACAAATTATGATTCCCAGTAAACCGTTTAGTTCGCTCGATGTAGGTATAACTGCACACTGATTTCACCAATTCGTCCCGAATGTCCCGGACGACGTTTAATCCACGGTAATTCAGTCGAAATTGCTGCCGTTAAATAGATACACAATTTACTAGAAACGGTTCCAGCTAAGCACCAGCCGGGTAATTGCTTTCGAAAATTGATCGCGTCTTAACTTGGGGTTCCGTGATCGAATTGCCAAGACGTGAAGCGTCTAAGACGTGACCAGATCTTATCGACGAAACTTCCTTCTTACAGGAGTTAGTTATGCAGCTAGTACCGCTTATCAATTATATCAATTATGAGCGTATTATAATTCCTTACGGTAACCATTATTAAACGTATATCGGAAAATTAATATGGTCTTTAGAAGTACATACAAAATTACTTAGTTACTATAACGGTAAATCAGCTAACCGAACTGCCATTATTAAGTAAAAAATATTAATTACACAAGGCTAACCATAAACGGAAAACCGTAAAGGTTATTTAGGAAGAGACAACTATAATGCCCAATTAATTTTTAATAACTCAAAATATATTTATATTGCGGATGTCAACTCAAATGTTATCCTTGAGCTCTTAACAGAATGTTTGAATGTCCTTAAAGTAACGCAGTTTTTTCCATCCACGCACATAAATACTTTACTGTAGGAAAAGGTCTGAGGCCTAAATGTCTGCAGTGTCATTTCATATGGCCAAAAATGGTACCATTAGTCTTAGAATATCATAATTCGTCCAGATATGTCAAAATCTCACCATTAAAATTTTGGACCGAATGTATTACTTTCGCTTTAGAGAGAAAGTAAAAATAACCTGACTTAAATTAGTTATATTTAATTATGAAAATTGTTTGAGTAACATCATAAATAAAAATAGCTCAAATCAAGTTAATGAATAATAAATTTTACGATACTGAAGTTAGCAGACATCTGTCAATCTTTTGGTTTTTTTAAACAAATAAATTCTGATGAAAGACATATTTATAAAAGTATAAGTAACATCATAAATAAAAATAGCTCAAATCAAGTTAATGAATAATAAATTTTACGATACTGCAGTTAGCAGACATATGTCAATCCTTTGGTTTTTTTAAACAAATAAATTCTGATGCAAGAAATATTTATAAAATTTATATTTTGATCTTTCAATAATTAATGGGAGTGCAGAGCGCGACAACCAACTATGCTGCCGATAAATGCTCTCACTCACACTCATTGCTGCCCGTAGCGCTTCTCACTCCTGCTCACGTAACATTTAGTTTAACGTCTGCCAATTATTAAACATTGACAAAAATGTCTGGCCTTTCGCAAGTATTCTTAAATATTTTTAATTAAAACGCTATAAAATTTCAACGTGAACCACCAACACTTATTTTTCATTTTTTATAAATACAACTTTTGGGGTACTTTCCTACTATGTTTTCAATTCCAAAATTTTCTCCCTTGTTTATTTTTATGTTCAAAATTAACTTAACTTTTATATAATTTTAATCTGCCCGTGAATCAAACATTTCTTTGGCACCTATTTTTTTTTACAAATTTGATCTGTGCGCAGTACCTCCTGTACAAACAAAAGTCAGGCAAACTTTCGATTCCCTATTTATCTAACCTAAAGGTTAGTTAGTAAAAATTCAAAAGTGAGTCAAACACTTAACGAAAATGGGGTCACGAGCTCTCCGACTAATGTTAAAGGAGAAGATATATTTGCATATACATGAAGTTTATATGCAAATACAATTTCAATATATCCTTCGATGAATGAAATACAGAAAAAAAAGTTTTAATATTACTATTTTAAAATTACACCATTTTTTCTCCTGTATAATATAAACATGATTTTCATATAAATGTCCTATTTATTCTAAAGACTACATAATTTCAGCTTTTTAAATGGAACACTCTGTATAATATTACACTTTTGAATTCCTTATTGTATTTTTGGTCAATTCTATTGAACATATATTTGGCCACGGTCGGACCGTTTATGAATTATTGGACGTTGTTTTTTCAAAAAATGACACTTGTGCAATGTTGAAGGTGCAGTGCTGCCCCCTTATAATTTGTTCCAGGAAAAAAAGTTTTAAATAAAAGTTGCAGCACTTTCACTCTTCTGTGATATAATACTATTTTAATACGCACAGGGTGCCCAATTTCTTGCAGACACTATGCGCAACTTCAGTTATTTTAATGGAAAATTATGTATATTATCGCATTTTTCATTTCTTATCGCTGATCCTGATTTTATTAAATATATATTAGCGCAAAGTCGTATCGTTTATGAGTTATTTGCCATTTTTGCAAAAAAATACATTTGAAACAATTAAACTTCTTTTCCCTAAAATGTTCTAGTGATTTGTGAAAGTTCTTATATTTGGGAATCCGTAATTTTTTCCAAAACCTTTGACAAAGTGAGTTATATGATATTCGTCTATATACTCTATATACTCTATATTCGTCTAATATACTTAAAACGAGATAATATTACTCAATATTACTCATCGGCAGAGGAGTTACCAATGCAGTCTTCAAGCACACCGCAATGATTCTCACTTGCTCCAAGCAAGAACTCATTGCGTGCGTTAGAAATGGTAGGATATGGACAACAATAGTAAAGCATGGAGACAAATATACCATCTGAACCAATTGTATTAGACTTTATTTTAAGTAAGTGCCCAGAGACAATGTTTTAGCGTACAGGCACAAATTTCAAATCCTCCAGAAACCTGTGAAGAGTAGTATTGCTGCAGTGACGAATTATAATATTACTTATCTCCCCCAGAATTTGATGCGGTCTGCATAAAGTAATTATTTATATCATCAACGTTATTAAGATTGTCGGATAAAGCCAGATGCTTGAATTTCACTACATCGAAACTTTTCATGATTCGCCATGATTCAAATGTATTTCAGCTTCTTATTGCATGCTCATAAAAGGCCTTCTTTTCAAGTTCAAGTTCTTCCCAAGTATGCTTAGATTTAGTTCAGTACTTTATATCTTCCGTACGTATGTCTTGGAGAAGGGATGTTAACCAAGCAGCTGGTTTCCTGGTAAACCTAGATGTTTTTTCATGTTTTTGTATGGGCATTTGTACTAAATAACGATAAAATTAAATCATTTAGATACTTAATTTTCACGACAATATTATGTAGATAATGAATGAAATCAATATGTTTTATTATTAAATGTTGAGTGAAAGTTGATCTCTCAACTTTCACTTTCAACGTACTGATGTTCCAGTATGATTGAATTACCGGGTCTTTTCTTGACTTTAACAGTTTTTATACGAGAAACGACTACCTCATGATCTGTAAAGCCATGGAATGATTGTTTAGCCTTAACAAACATTGCTGTTGGTTCAGTGACAAATTGGTACAAACGTTTCTAACATTTCTACAAAGGAAGTGCATCGAAAGTGTTGGGCCGCATCAAACCAACATTTATTTCCGGTGGCAAAGATCTCATCATATTCCGGTATAACCGTCGACAACATTCCTCAAATAATCCAAAAAATAATCGCATACTGCTGCTGTGTAGTCTAGGTTATGCTAGGTTACGTATAAAACTGAGTGGGCTTATCCAGCCTTCCACCGCGACCAACGATCTATTGTGGGCAACACCTAAGTTATAACTCACCCTCCAATACAGCTTTCCGTATGAAGGCAGAGGTTGTGTAGAGTGGAGAATTATACCTTAATAAATTCAACCACGCTTAGTTCAACGTGCCCAAACACCTCGAACCTGATACGTCCCAACACTGGGCAGGCACATAAAACTCTGCTCTATGCTCTATGTATATGTACTTCTTTCTTGTTCCGTGCAGAGACAACACTCGGCATCTGCCGCCAAGCCCATCCTATGCCGGTATTTTTTAACCAGTTGTGTGTTCTGTCCATTTCCCACAGTCGCGCAGTCTTTGCTTTAAATGGTTTGCTAACCACCTCTTTATGATGACTAAGTCGTGATATTTCACCCCAGTGCACAGTGCTGGAGTACTGCCCTCTCAGTACAAGTTGAAATAACGGATTTTGCTTGACCAATGGGAAT
The DNA here is from genome assembly GCA_033557515.1 of Diorygopyx duplodentatus. NCBI lineage: Eukaryota > Metazoa > Arthropoda > Insecta > Coleoptera > Scarabaeidae > Diorygopyx > Diorygopyx duplodentatus. The sequence continues at coordinate 1,104 of JAWQRJ010000426.1, read as the reverse complement.
TCCTGTGAAATATTCTGGTCCCATATCAATGGCTGTTAAGAATATCAAGAATTACTGCCTGAAATATTCTTGTAAACCTCCTAAGGTTGTATGAAAATTCAACCCATTGCAGGAATATAAAATGACTCTTGATTGATTGAATTTTTGCTCATCTTGTTAGTATCGTCACTTAAAAAACAATTGTTTTAGTCAGTTGCTTCGCATACCTACTCTTTAAAAACAGGTTAATAAAAATTAATATTAATAAAAATTAAAAATAACAAAGAACAATAATAAGTTTTCGGGCGGCCAAATATGATTTTGAACTAACACAAGCAATGTTCAATTATTTCCATAATTTTTAATGTTAAGTTAATGGTGCGGGTAAAACCTTATCGCAAATTGCATAAAACAGTCTAAAACTCTAATGCGGCGAAGGTCGAAAATTTTAAGATTAAATTTAAACTAAATGTTTCATTATAGCATGCCCATTTTGGTAGGTGTTTATATAAACGTAAAAAGTTGGAGTATCGCTAAGTTAATTAAAAATGTATTAAGCATTATTTAGTGGATGAATCAAGTGATTTTAAAATATTAACAAACATCTAGGTAAACTAATAAAAGGACAGTTTAAAAGGTTAAAAATGTAGTACCATGTATGTTTTTAAAAATTAGTTTGTACCAAAATAAATGTACTTAGCCTAATATCAAGTGTCGTCAGTGATACGAATATAAAATGATACACGTGCAGGACTCAACTAAACTCAATTATGTCAACTACTGTTAAATAGAAATTAAATCAATAGTTAACAAAGAGGTAAGTAGAAATGAAAACGATCACTTCACAGTTGATTATTTTCGAAGAAACGAACGAAATGTAACAAAAAGGTTTATAGTTATTCAGTTTTCAGAAACAACAATATTTATCTGGTAAACAGGGAAAACTCGGTATACCGGGGTTATCTATTTTACATGTATATAATTTATTATAAATTTTAGAAACAAACATGTATTTCATTTTTATGTAGGTGTCTAGATATGAATCTTTATAAGTAAACAAAGAACAAAAGAACTAATAAAACAATCAACAAATATCCCGAATAACCTAAATATAAACCCAAAAAC
>JAWQRJ010000425.1:0-21433 GCA_033557515.1 Diorygopyx duplodentatus | reverse complement strand
TGATTGACGAAATTTACTACAACACTCAAAACAATCAAGAAGGAAACAAACAGATTTTCATTTTCCTTTTTCGACAGTATCAACAAAAAAGAAGGCATAAAAACTTATCAACAGTCGTCAAAAGTTGGGCATTGTTAGTTTTGTTGAAAACGCCGTAGCAACTTACTGTGCCTTGTGACAGTATCAGAAATTTTATAAAATCTTCCTCTGCAATAGGCAAATAAGCCAATATTACATTTAAATATTCTTCTTTTCTTTCAAGCTGAAATTTACTATTCTTCACTTTTCTGTTATTAAGACTAAAATGATTTTGTTGGAAGCATACGTTCACACTCGTTAAGAAGCTTTAGCAGTGCAGCGCCTACGTCAATTGAGGATGGCTTTATTGTATTTAACAAGTAAAATTTGTATATATTATTCATAAAAACCTATCCTCCATCTAATTCACTTACTTTTAATTTCAGAATACATGCTGTGTGATATTTTCAGCAACACAATTCATGATGGATCTTGTTCGTCATGAGAATGTTTAGTAACGAATATGGACAATGTGAATCGTGATGAACAATTCTTATGTTAAAAAAAAGCTGGGCTGGTGTACATCTAATAGGTAAAATTGCTTGTGAACTTTCCATAAAAATCATTACACTAATTAACTAGCCTTTTTTTTGTTCAGGATATGTGCCCACTGATATTTTCTGCAACATAATTGAAGATGGGCATTGTGTATCACTGGAATGTTTTCTAACGGGTGCTCAAACGGGTATGTTTACCTTGACATCTTCTAAAAACATTAAAATTACTTCAAATTTTCCATAAAAATTGTAATGCTAATTCACTTTTATTTCTGGATGTAAGCCCAACGATATTTCCCGCAATGTCGTTCAAGAGGGATCTTGTTAATACAATGCTTGTTAATGTAATATATATAATAATATAATTAAAATTTTGTGCAAATATTGCATTTTGTTCTAATAGATACATTGATTTTTTCCCAGCTACTGGAGCAACAGAATTAGTGTGGATAAGTTTTTTCCATCATAATATGTATTTTGTGAGACAATCAAATTGATTTTTCTTTACTTCCTTTTTTTAAAATAAAATATTTTACAGGTTCTTTGTAGCAGTTTAATTGTATTTTATTATAATATTCTATTGCAATCGAACGATTCCAATTCTCATTAATTTCCATTCCAATTAATCTATTATTTCTTTAAGTCAATATGTGTTTATGAATTATTAAAGCGAGAGTAAAGTTGTTTGTTATTTCTTTGCATGGAAACCAATTCTTTTAAAATAAATTTCTAAAAGAGATTTAGCTTCTACAAAAGGTACTACTCTAACTTTTATTTGAAACCTTTCGGGATAATTTTCGGTAGTATAATATTTCATAATCTAATAAAACAACACATTTTCTTATAATAAACATCTTGTAAAGAGCATATAAAAGTACAAAGAATCCATAACAGGCACAATGAATATACGTGTGTTCCAAAAGACATCAAAACGCAATAGAAACACATCAAAACTATTAAACACAAAATATATATATATATATATATATATATATATAAAGTGTTCTTTCTTTTTTTGACAGAAATTCTAGCAGGTCATTAAACTCTAAAACCGTCTTGAGTAATTGTTACACATCCTTGCATGTATTTTGCATCAAATTCACTCTACGCAAGGCCCGATGCACTAATTGATTTTAGTGCATCGGGCCTTTTAGGTAGAAGGGGCCTCATGGGGTTTAAAAATAAGGAGGCTTTACTGGGCTTTAAACCTTCAACTTCAAGGAATGTACGATCGAGCATCTCGATGTATGTAGTACTGGCAGAACTGATAAGCATACACCTTGTTTTCTGCTTGAAAGAAATATGGTAATTGTGCAGACTCTGGCATTTAGCATTTACCATTTCGGTGGAGAAATTTTCAACACTAACTGCATGGTGTGAGGGAGTGATTCATCTGTTTTATGATTGAAAACTGCTATTCTAGAAATTAGAAAACAGATATTTGGTTTGTGCAATGAGACATTTTAGAAATGTTCCATTTGAAAATGTCATTTTTGCGGATAACTCAAAAATCTGATGCTCAATTGTTTTTCTTGTTTTCACCATCGTGTTCCACATAAAAAATACTACAAAAATGCTAATAGTGCACACTTAACCGCGAACACTCTGTAGTGTATAGTATTCTGCAAAGCATCTGCTACACTATGCGATCAGATATTCTCTAATGGATTAACTTGTCGATCGTCGAGGATCTCTGTGAACGAGACACTCTTTAATCTTAAAAACTGATGGGGTGTGGATCACACACACGACTTTCTCTCACCTAACCCCCCAATCTATTTTAGGAATAACTTGAAAACGGTGCGACTTTGGACATATATATAAATGTTTAAATAAAAAATAGGCTATAAATTCCGTAAGGAACCCAATAATTTGGGAACCACCCATGAAACCTAATAAATCCTATAAATCCACTAGTATCCTCTACGAATGACATGCATTTTAAAATGCCCATCGGCCGGTGCATTAGTACTCTACGTTTCCAATATTTTAGGTAGCCGTTTGTATTATGAATTTTTAACACGTATTAAATTTAAATTTTTCCGCACTGGAAAGCTTAACATGGAAAGAAATTGAATAAAATTCGCACTTTTTTCCTAAGGTACAAGAAAGTTTTAAGCAAAAATCGTCTGTAGGCAGCACACGTAAGTTGAAAAAAATCTACACGAGAAATAACTACTTTCAATCATTAAAGAGTTTCAATGATCAGTTTTCTGCTGATCTTTTACTTGATTAACTCGAAAATATCGTATCACTAGAACAAAAAGTTAACTTTTAAATTTTCTCCGGACACCGATATGAACGTCAAGTTAAAGATTAACGAAGATCTTACCGTCAAGTAAGTTGCCTTCTGGGAGTATTTAATTAATGTATATGCCTACTTTGAAAGTTATAGTTTAGATACCGGAGCCGATATATTAAATTCTACTAACCAAAATGCCTTTAAAATCGGAGCATTGGAAAAGGAAGATACTTGATTTGAACTGGCGCCGAATCAAAGGCGACAGTTTGAGAACGAGCAACATTTTAATACTTATTTAGAGAAATATCATGCAATTAAGTTGAGAGTTTGAAAATTTCAGTTCGTTGTTTTAAATAAATTTTAATTTCCTTTGATATTTTGATTTTATAAAACTGAAATATTAAATGCAAAAGTCAATTATAAAAATAATTCACTATTGGATCATCGTGTATCAACTTTTAAACAATAGAAAAACATAAAATTTTACATAATTCTTTTAAGTTAATTTTTTTTAAATTTTAGTTAATTCATGGATCCCAGTTACCTAAAGCCTTAAATCTGTCAAACTATGTTGGATTCTGACACAGAGGGATTTGCAGACAACAAAACTGAATGAGATATACCCTTTTGGATACTACGGAGGTTGATGGAGGTGGAGTTAATCCAGGTTTGCAACACAATGGCAACATTTGCTTTCTTTTCCTTTTTTACCTGAAAGTGTAAGACGGTATTACACTGGTCAAAAAAATTCTGGGGGTGAGATTTTGATATACATTGATGAATTAGGCTAATCCAAGACTAAAGGTACCATTTATGGCAATTGGTCGGTCCACCCATCTGTCTGTGCGTCTGGCTGTTAGTAACATTTTTCTTCCCATTTCGACTTTTTTAGGAAAAAAAGTTTCAAATAAATCTTTCATTGATTCAAACATAGTTTTTTTTGCAAAAAAAAATTGCAGGTAACTGGTAAACTGTGCTGTGTGTCCCAGGTTAAGGTGAATAAAATTAGTAAAGTGGTTATGAAAAAAAATGTCAAAGAACCCCTTGAGTAGGCGAACATTGTTTTAAAACTAGGCATTTTTTGGTATAGGTTATAAAATGTTTGCGTTATCTACGTCGCAGCTGTGACGTCATCGATTCCTTTTTTAAATGGCGTCGTAAGCTTTTCGAAACACATTTCGTTTAAATAAATTGTAAGGGTAGATTGCAGAGCTTATATACTATCCTCTATATTAAGCAAACAAAATTTTTTAACATTAAATGTCCAAACACTTCTAAACGGTGCGAATTTGGACATATGCGTGTTGAATATAGGTATGTTGAATAAAATCGGCCATAAATTCCACAAGGAATTTAAAATGCAATAATATGCACAGTGTTCTATTTAAAAAACGGATCTTGAGTAGTTTTTAGAATGGGACACTCTGTTTATTTGAAAATAGCGACGTTTTGTAGGGGGCAAGCACTGTAACTCTTATTTGAAATTTTTGCTGAAATGAACTTTAAGAAGGCTACTAGGACTCGTATTACTAACCTCCATGCTAAGCAAATGTCACTTTTTGTAAAAATCGTCTAATAACTTCTAAACGGTGCGACTTATGAAAATATTTCTAGAAGGGAGAGAGACTGAAACCATGCAGTTTTTATTTGAAACTTGTTTACCTAAAATGATTAGAAATGGTAGATGTGTGAACTACAGACTTATGGACAGACAAACAGACAGACGGACAGATGAACGGACAGACGGACAGATCAATGGTTAAAAATGGTAGCATTAGTCTTAGAATACCATAATTCGTCAAGATATATCAAAATCACACCCTCAAAATGACCGAATGCATTATATATTATTATTTATATTATAGCATATTTGACGGCTCCCGACAATTCATTATGTTCTTTTTTAACCTTTGTGTTTTAATTTTTATTAACGTATTTTTTAAAGAGTAAACATGCGAACCAACTTACCAAAACAATTGTTTTGTTAGTAAGTGATGATACTACAAAGCATTTCGTGCTTTTATATTTGTATCACTGATGCTTAATATTCTAGGTTTCTTCTATACGAGTAATAAATTGTGTTAATAAAGAGTATTTATTTATTTATTACTCGTATTATTGTTCAACACCTATATTTAATTTAAAATTATTTACCTATCTATTTACCTAATTATTTATTATTTACCGGCGTTTTGTATTCTTTAATTCAACTTTACTTCAGTTGCAAGTTCTTTCAATTTTGAATTTAACGCGGACATAAAATGGCGACCAATACTTTATACATCTAGGGACTTTAATGAATCCGCAGGTCACCCTGACAGCTAAATTTACTATTAAAATTCCGCCAAAATCGGCATATGCACACGTTCCACGGACGACACAGTGCAGATGGTGGTAATTAATCCAGATATTGCAACAAAAAGTGCATGAACTGCATGAAGACGGATTCTAAAATACTAAAATCCAGTTATTTTTGTAGTAACTTTTTTGTAACCAGCGTGCTACAACGGGTTAACGGCAACACACATCGTGCGCGCAGATATATGGGTGAGAGCATTTTTTTTTAATTTCACCGAACCAACTTAGGCTGAGCGCCGTAATCGCATCTAAATTCGCATTATCGTAATTCTGCTTACAATTAAACGGAAAGGCTCACATCCATTCAATGCACCATCAGTAGCACGCGTTTTTTCGATTATTTTGGTCACATTAAACGTCAAAAATTACCAATTTTCAAAAGCGATGTAAAATTATTTCACTGAAAGTCGGGGCCTATCTCAATCGATTCCTGGCACCGAATTATTGAAATGCTGTAAATATCGTCCGGCAATTTACGTCGCCGAGTAATTCCTCGTTTAATAGGATTAGATACTTATAATGTGAAATGAATAGTTACTACTGCTACTAGAGTAACTGTGCCGTCAAACATTATTCCATTTCATAATAGTATAAGAAGATTCAAAAGTTGTTGGTTGGTGATTTTCGCCATCCTGAAATTTGCACTAGCGGTTTCAAGTATTTTAACATTGATCGGTTTAACGTATCTTAAATTTATTCAACTATTTTGCCCCATTCATGAAATTTACACCGCGAAAAAGTATAAGGATATTCAGAGTGTAGCAGATCGTAATTATTATAAAACTCAACAGCAGCAAAGTCTGAAAAGGGCATATTTTCAATATAACCTGTCAAATACGATGTATTCCAATAAATGGAAACTTTTAAAAGACCACAATAGTATTAAAGTCCATAACTTATAACTTCCAGATCACTTGAAATAGTTTGAATATTTTTGTGTAACTGCCACCAAATATGACTCTTAATTTTAATCATCAGCTCTACATCTTTTGTAGTAGTAACTTACGTAAGCACTTTGTTCTAGAATTTAGACTGGTAGTGATTATGCCATAGAAAAAGTAATATCAAGTACTTATAAAATCGATATCGTGTGGGTTTGATGGAATTAACTTATAAAATTATGATGCTCTTTTATCACACACGAAATTCGACGTATTGTTAGCATTTGTAAATATAACTGATTCCACTATTCTGGATTGTTGGAGGAAATCTGCAATAATTCCAATATCAAACATTAATAATCAAGTTATTGCGCACGTTAGGAAGTTTCGAAATTCTAACAATAGATCATCAATTTTAAAACCGAATTTTCTACTTGCAACCATTTTAAATTATAATCTATAATTCGTTGACTCATTCCCTTCCTACCATTTTATTTGTATTATTATTATTATTTGTTCTAATTTTGTTGATGCTTCAAATTCATAAATGCTATATAATAGCAAACGATAACTATCATAAGACAACGTTTTATACTCATGTAATAGAAACATTTCCATCATTGTTCTTGCGTTTAGTTCAGTAGGGTATACAAGATGCATCCAGATAACAGAAAAAGGGCTATGGTGAAAACCACAACATGGATTAATTTATTGAGAAAGTATTCCTTAAACATCTTTATTATTTAAGCTACAGCCACTAGTAATTGACATTCCTTTTGAAGTTTAATTAATTACATCAAAATTACCACAGGTTCGTCACATTTGAAGGGGATGCAGTGTGCCCATGTGTTCCCGTTGTCTGCAATGATTAACTGCAGGTATTAATATTAATGGTTCATTATTATACAACAGGTAACGTGTACGCGAAACAATTTATGTCGTCGCCGGTATAAATCAATTATAAGCTCGTGCCCGTCAAATTATCCGTACACCGCTAAACTGCTTCGGAACTTCGCATCGCATCAAATGCCGTTACGCCTGGCAGAAGACGCGCTCGTGAGCAAAGTCGCCGTTGACCTTATAAACTTGATGGGACTGTCGAATAACTCGCGACGTCGCGACATTCCTGAGATACGCATCGACGTCGACATTAATCTCACTCGCCCAGATGATATATCCGAACTCAAATGCGACATTTATAGTTATTGATTCGATGGTGATTTACGCGCAACGGGATTCGTAAATCTTTCCAGCTGTATCGTGAGGAGGCCTCGCGCACTCAAGAGGAAAGGATCCGCGAAATCACCGACAGATCATGCCTCTGCGCTGCTGATAGATGATATCGCAGATGGCGCTTTTCCGGCTAGTATTATGTGCTGGAAGAAAATTGCGCTGCGCCCGTAAAAGCGGTATCTGTATTTTATACATCTTTTGGTGCAATATGCGTGATATGATAAACGGTATGAAATTGTCCTGAAATTTCTTGGTACACAATAAATGAACGCCATTTGAACAAAGTTGCTGTCACAAGAAATTCCATTATTTCAAAATGATACATTCAGGTTACGTATATAACTGCGAAAGGCGAATTCAAAATCAGAGATATCTCATAACAACATAAGTTCAAAACAAGTTCTACCACGGAAGGAGGAAGTCATATCTAGCGGGAGAAGAGTTATATGTTCGCACGCGTGAAGGTCAATAGGAAAAACACCGAGAGATTGCTGATACAACAGATAAAAGTGTCCAGTCAGCAAACGATAACGCAACTGTATAAAAGAGCTCTACTCCATATCACTGTAATTCATCTAAGTGATTGCAATTCGATTATATGGTCCAAATAACTAAACTATAAAAGATAAATACCCATTGAATAATATAAACGAAATTCTCGATAAATTAGGAGAGCATATTATTTTACTAGCTTAGATTTGGCCTCTGGTTATCACCAAATTGAGTTAAAAGGACAAGATAAAGATAAAACAGCTTTTACAACCGATCAAAGTTTTAAAACCGATCAAAACAGGTTTGTACAAATTTAATACCATGCCCTTTGGTTTATGTAATGTCCCGTCAACAATTCAGAGAACAATAAATACAATATTAAGGGGATTAACAGACGAAATATGCTACGTGTATCTTGCTGACATAATAATATTTTCAACATCATTACAAGTACATAAAGGCAGGTTAGAGAAAGTATTTAAAAGATTACAAGAAAATGCAGTAAAAAATTCCTTAGATAAATGCGAATTTTTAAGAAAATAATTAAAATATTTAGGTCACTTAATTACAAGTGAAGGTGTCAAACTTAACCCATCAAAGATTAAATTGTTAAGAAATAGCCTTTACCTAAAACAAATACTCAAATAAAATCATTTACAGGATTTTTAGAATATTATAGAAAATTTATAAAAGATTATGCAAAGATATAAAATCTATGACAAAATGTTTAGCTAAAGATGAAAAGGTTATAATTAATGACGAGTACAGAAAATGCTTCGAAAAATGTAAGAGATTACTTTATAATGATCCGATTTTAAAATATCGAAATTTTGGAGAACCATTTATAATTACAACAGACGCAACTAATTATGAAATTGGTGCAATATTAAGTCAAGGTAAAATAGTAAATGATAAGTCCAGTAGCTTATGCTTCACGAACTTTATCAAAAACAGAAATATAATACCCAACTGTCGAAAGAATTGTTATTATGGATACATAAGATAAAAGGTAATCATTTAAAATTACACAAATGGAAAGTATATTTACAAGAGTACGATTACGAAATCATATATAAGAAAGGTAAATTAAATTTAAATGCCGATGCATTAAGTAGAATTGAAATCAATGCAATTGATCAAGAAGATAAATTATCAACTCAAGTTCAAATAGATCCCGATAAATTTGAAGAAAGCGATTTACAAAACTTAAACTGTAATGAAAACTCATAAAATTCGTAAACAATACCTATCCGAGTAAAAGTAACCAAAGATAAAACAAAAGTAATCAAAGACAAAGAAAAACAATTGGAGATCTGTAAAAATTCCAAATACATATATACGAGACATTTCAATAAAATATATGCCATAAAAGCATCATTACAAACAACACCAAACTCTACTTAACCAATGGTTAATGAATACAGGTAATGAATGTTAAATTATTCAAAATAGATATTTCAATTTTTAGAATTGAAGTAAAACCAGGTTTGAATACCAAATTAAAGGTAGAAACGGCACATGTAAACGAACTAAAGGTTCGAAATGTTGCAGGTTCCTCATTGGAGGAAACGGGATGGAGGCTATGAAGATTGAAAACCTAACAGGTGTACTACCAATAAGGTTAGGAATAGCTTACAACAGAAAGCTAAATTTTGAGCTGATAACTCAAATAGATTGAAGTTTTATATTACAGTTATATTATACATATACAAACGTATATGCTTTTTTAACGATACAAATATTGAAGGAATACGCTTATTAATGGAATTAAATGCTGAAGTAAATTATAAAATAAACGTGTTAAATTTAAAACTCAGAAAAGAAAGAGGATCAATAAATGCACTAGGAAGCGCTATTAAATTTGTTATAGGTAATGTAGATCATGAGGATACAGATCATTATGTTCAAATTTTATCACAATTAAGTAAATTACAAAACTATATTATTGATAATAATGCTTGATTAAATATCTAATAAATATCTAATAAAAATATTTAATAAATGAAAAAATAAATATTAATTTCTGAAAACAACTAATAAATGAATTGATGGGAAATACTATTTAAATTCACGAGAAGATGCAATTAAAACGCAAATACTGTATTTACGCGAATTCAAATAATTGATTTAGCAAACAGAAATATTTTGCATTCAGAACCACTTAATTATTAATCCAGAAACACCAGAACAATTAATTAACGAACATTTATTCCCTTCATTCCCTTTCGAGATATTAATGGAAAATGTATACTTACTAGAAACGTTAACTGCAGTGAAAGCATATTAAAAATAAAATGTTTATGTGTTTATTATCCAAATTCCTATAAATAATTGATAACGATGACTGTCAAAATTATATTAAGTTGTACCCCTTGCCAACATTGATAAATGACGTATATGCGCAAATTGAAGTGGCATCGCGTTTTATTGCTGCAAATGACGAAAGATACATTCTTATGAATGATATTTGTAAAATTTTAAGACAAAATGAATATTTATGTTTCAATAAAATTAATCGCTCTAATAAAAATAATTGTTACGAAAATAAAAAAATACTTCTTGCGAAATAAATATCGATTCCTATAAAATAATACAATGGCCTGATGTAATTATTATAATAATAAAGAAACAAATGGAAATAAAAGCAATTTGTGGAAAATTAACAAGAATCATATTGTTAAATGGAACTTCAAATCAAATTGTAAATAAAAATAAATGTGCTTACGAGATTGACGGTACTGTAATACAGAATTATTTTAAGATAAATAACAAACCGCGTAATTCTGTAACGCAAATAAAGATTTATACCGTAACTATTGAAAGACAACCTGAAATTGTATTACAGAATTTAACAACAATTGTGGATAAGAAAATACGCGATTTAGAATTATATTTTTAAGACAAACAATGTCATAAATTATGTTATTATAATAACGATTTTAATTGTGATCGCGTACTTGATTGTCAAACGTTACGATATTGTAAATAAGTTATGTCAGAAGACAAGGATGAGGATCGACATCCAGGAGGAAGTCATATCTAGCGGGGGAAGAGTTATAGTATATAGCTGGGTGGGATTTTTTGTTGTACGATTTCATAGGATACTACTGATTTTATTGTATTGTGTTGTATTTTTTGAGAATGTTTTAGATTTCAAAGTAATACTATTATAAGGTCGAGGTTTATAGACATTGGTGGTAGTAGAGGTGGTTGGGTCGGTAGGATAAATGGGATTTATGTTCGGAGTATATAGGGGGTCATTTCTTATAAGTTGTATAGTAACTAGTTTATTTATGACATATGCACTATAACCATTATTTTTGGCTAAATCAAATATATACTTTATCTCTTTCTTTCGTGCTTCAGGAGTCAGGGGTGTTATAAAGGATCAGAATAAGGCGGTTTTGTAGGGAAAGGGATGTGATGAATCAAATGGGGCTATGGGGGGAATGTATGTGGGTTTTATATAGATTTTAAATTTGGGACTGTTATTGTTGTTTATTATGATAAAGAACATTAATAGTCCCAATCTTATCTTAGTTCCGATCTTACTATAGTAAGATTTAAAAAGTGGATTTGGTTATCTTGCTCTAATTCTAGAGTCTACTTAAGATTGATATCTATATCGTTAATATAATTAAGGACGGAATTAATTTCTAAAAGACTAAGTATAAGCTAATACAACCTTTCCCCGTAAGACGTCTTTCACCAAAAGTTTTGATAATTGAAGATATGTTAAATCGCAGTAATTACCTCCGAAAGAAAACACGAGGGCAACGATGGCCGTATTCTATTTTTTATAACACTAATAAAAATACTTCAATATCAATGTTACTGGTATATAAATCAGAGTTTTCGTCGGACAAATTTTCATTCTCTTAGGTAGCAGTTACTAATTTTAGCAGTAGCAAAAATTAACATTCTGCGAGTTGCCTTTTGCTGTAAGTTTCGCCTTAAAAATACAGAGAGCATTTCCGTACTAGCTTTTCTTGTAAGATATTGATCATTTCGGTTCTTGTTTTATTATTTTTCTTGGCAATTAACGATAAAAGAAAATTAATGTGTTAATTAATCGCAAGCCTAAAATAGAAAATTATTAGATATAGGTTATAAAAAAAATTAAGAACAAAAAATTATCAATCATATCTACATATACTTCTTTATACGGATATATATTTTACATGTATTGCATTACAGTGTACAATGCAATACATGTAAAATATATATTCTATTATTATTTTTGCAAAAATTGTCAAAAACTCGTAAACGGTGCGACTTTGACCAAATGTTAAACAAGATAGACCATAAATTCGACAAGATATTTAAAAATGTAATAATATAGGGTGTCTGGTATTTAAATCTTAGGTAGTGTATAGAATAAATGAAACACAAATATTTTACAGGTGGTTAGAACCCTATTGATGGTACGTTTTAAAATTATTTTTGTAATGTACAGGGTGTTCCAAAAACAAAATACATATATCCAAAGTTGTAGTTTTTTAAATGGAATGCCTTTTATATTATTTAATTTTTAGTTTCTACAGTCAAAATAATACCGAGTTTCATTATGGTTTACCTCACCTAAACCTAACGGTTTTTTTAAATATTTGGAATTTTGTGGAGACGCAATAATGTTAATAATTTAAAAACAGAACCTTCATTATCCCTTTTTACATCAAATTCTCATCTTCTCATGTGTACAGATTGATTACATTTCTTGTCAAACTGGCGAAAAATAGATGTAAAATTTAATTGTGTATCGAATACTATTATGCTTCCCTATACCTAACTCTATACCTATACACGTTTTGATGGAAAACGCACATTTTTCAGAACGCAAACTAATTTTAACAAATATAATATTTATAAGGTCACCTAAGGTATTTTGACAAGGCGTTCTATTATTTATCAGTGGTTTATGTTTACGTAAAAAGTGTTTCCATGCAAATCATCTTTTAGTGGTAGTGTTAGATTTTGGTTTTTGTTCTTTTCATTCAAAATGAATGTTTATCCAAAAGAAAAACCGATCGATATGGTGTTTATTCTTGGAGAATGTCTGAAAAACGCGAATTTATGCTCAAATATTTCCTAACCGAAATCACCCAAACAAAGGCGTGTTCGAAAGTCTGAATTTAGACAAAGTGGAAGTGGGCAGTACGCAAAATACACGAATATGAAACGTGTGATAGGAAACGCAGAAATTGAATTTGCGGTGATTACCTCTGTAATCGAAAATCCGCATACAGGTCAAAACCAAATTGCTCAAAATACCAACATTAGCCAAGCAAGCGTCTCAAGATCATCGAAAACATAATTACCAGCGGTATAAAATCCAGCTTCACCAAGAACTTTCTGGAAACGATTTTGCGAAACGAGTTGAATTTTGTATGTGGGTGTTAAACAAAGTTGCAGAAGATGGAAGCTTTTCAATTTTGATCTGTTTAGTGATGAATGCATATTTCACAACAATGGACCCGTTAACAGACATAATTTTCATTACTATTCTGATTCCAATCCGCATCAATTTAGAATAATTAATAATCGGCACAGAGGATCATTGAATGTATGGGGTGGAATAATGGGGGAATGTGTAATTGGTTCTTATTTTTTCCAACACCATTTAAATGGAATATTGTTTTTGGATTTTTGGATAAATCAATTTCCAATCTTATTAGAGGACATTCCCTTTCACACTTCCATCCTGAGGCCCGATCATTTTTAAATGTGTATTTTGCAAATCGATGGATTGGAAGAAGTGGATACAAAAATTGGCCACCAAGATCACCGGACTTCTCCAGATTTCTTTTTATGGAGGCACCTAAAAGGAATCGTTTATAACACGCCTCCAACAAGACCAGATAACATGAAGGAGCGCATTAGAGAAACCTTCCAGAGCATAAACCATAAAAAGTGCTAACAAATGTTACTGAAGCCCGGTTGTATAAAGCATAAAATACCATAAAATAAAGGGCATTCTGAAGGATATGATGTTTAATGTTCACTGTATTTATCACTTCATTGAGAATATAAAAAGTATTAACAACATGACATAATAAAGGTAAACTAAGTTATGGAGTATCATTCTTCAGCTGTTTCAAATGAAATTAGTGATTGGAAACACGGCTTCTAATTATCAAAAGTCGTAACAGACATTTTTTAAATTGTCACATCTCCTACTTAAAAAAGTATTGGGCTGGGTTGTGTTTTCTCCAGAGACTTTTGGAGTTGTTCACTTGTAATATTATAATTGTCCGTTACTCCTAGAATGCTGTAAAGGTTACATTTTGTAGAATAATTATTTGCAACTAAATCTCATATTAAATACAACACATTAAAGAGCGAAACGTAATATAACAATACCAGACATATGGATAAAAGCTCTGGGATAATTGCTGAGTAACACAGCGAGAAATGAACACCACCAGGGATACAATTCACTTACACATCATTTACGCCATACATTTCCACTCTTAATGAGTACACCATGGTAATGATGCAATTTATCTTCATCCGGCACCCACCTCCGCTGCCGTCTCCTATTTAATTAACAAAATTAAGAGCTTCCTTAAAAAAGGGCCGCCGGGGAACTGCAGCGGCATTGTCGACCGTAAATATCTCCCCTCGACTTTTGCAAAAGACACGGAAAAATTTCAAGTCGGCAGCAGGGCAAAGGGTAGCCAAGCAACTCGATCTCGGCATCCTTTAAAACCGTTAGGACCACAATGCATTCAATTAAAAACGAATGGAGCCGCGCGAATGGTGCTTGCTCCGACATAGAAAGGCATTTTCGCATTCCGGTGGGGCGAGCTTGTTTATCGCAATGAACGCCATCTTGAGAATTGAATGATGTTCCTTGGACGTGACCCGCAGGTCAAGACCCCACGTACCCAAGCGGAATGATTACACTCCAGGAAAGTGCGCAAGAGGAACTGCTGAATTGATATAGCTGTATGACGATGTAATGCTGTGGAACTAGTTTGGATTACGTTTAATGTTGAGGAAAGGATGGTATTCTGTGCAAATATTACATGCTCAATATGACTTTAACTATCTGTTACAAAATTAGTGACGTGTTAGGTTGTTCTTGTCGTGATGTATGCTTGTAGTTTTAGAAAAGTATATTAGTCGATAGAGAATACATAAATTACAGGTGTTACCTGAAAATCTACCAAAAAGATCTCACCTAACAACTAGTTTAATTATAAAAAGAGAATTCCTCTTTAAGCAATAGCAATTGAATTAAATCTTTCATGTATTTCAACCACTAAAGACGTAAGTTTAACCATAATGTGAATTAATACTAAAAATTGGGAATAATTTTGAAAAAGAGCAAAAAAATCCGAAATCACATCAACAAAATTTTTGACCGAAAGCAATACCTTGTCTTATACATTTAAGGGTTATGATTTACTTTTTCCCCATCAGTTCCAGGACTATGAATGATTGGAGAAGAAGGCGAATCCTCTAATTCAAAGAAAGACATTTATGAGTGAAGGTTAGAATCAAAAAGTGATTCAACAGAAAGGTGGACCACTTCTCGAACATATTTCGAGCGGAAGGGGTAAAATTGTTTATTTCGTTAACCTCAAAATATACTTGTAACTAAAATAGAATATCAAAAAATAGATTATTACAATTGAAAAAAACTGTAAACAGTATTTGTTTATCTGAAAATCCCCTTTACAGCTTCAACAACAAACATTCAGTAATGTAATAATAATCACAGCTTGTAATTAGTTATAGAATTTGTAATATTTAAAATTGCTTCAACCGCTCTCATAAATCTGTAATGAGCTTAAAACAAGTCTGTTGATATACCGAAAAACAGTGATTCTGTTGCATTAATAATGCATAAGCCCGAG
The DNA here is from genome assembly GCA_033557515.1 of Diorygopyx duplodentatus. Classification (NCBI taxonomy): domain Eukaryota; kingdom Metazoa; phylum Arthropoda; class Insecta; order Coleoptera; family Scarabaeidae; genus Diorygopyx; species Diorygopyx duplodentatus. The sequence continues at coordinate 5,790 of JAWQRJ010000425.1, read as the reverse complement.
CCCATAATAGATTAATTTATGTGGGCATTGTTTACACTATAAATTAAAGATCACACGATTTGCACATTACTACTTATTATATTTTGAAAATACATTTATAACATATCGAAACATGTCGAGTTCAAAGATTACATTTATCAGCTTAAATAATTTGTAAATATAAATTGTTGTTTTTGACACGCTTAATTAAAACATTGGATATTTTTAAGTTATCGTTTTGGAAGTTTTATATTCAAATTTATGAAATTTTTACTAGCTCTTCTAAATTAATAATTGAATTCTACGAAGGTGTAGTCCTTCACCTAGGTATTGAGAAATAATAATGCCACTTATTTTAGGTAAGGTAATGTGTTTTCAACATATATATATATAATTATATATATATATAGTTGAATTACCAGTTATGTTATATATTATATAACATAACTGGTTATGTTAACTGATTATGTTAACTCACAACATTATTTAACACATAACCCTACACGCAGACACTACTCGTATATTCTGCTAGTCGAATTAATATTCATATACGTTCACAGTCCTTTTCTGAAATAATATATTCGCCTGGGACACACGCCGTTGTTGTTCAACAAACAGTACGTTCAAACAAATTAAGCCCCTTACTATTACATTTCTGTGGCTGCACTCGCGAAACAGACGTACTTTGCTTTGCTTTCACCAGATTAACCGAATTTGCATAATAACGAAGATTGACGTGAATTGGGGCAAATTCTATCAAAGGGGCTTTTGTGCCTGAATACGTTTTTCTTCTCGATTACATTGTACAGCGAGCCGACGGTTGCTCTAGTATTCATCCCCTTTCATGTAAGCTTTTCGCACAATCGCCATAGAGAAAATTCCTGTAAAGAAATTATTACCCACCACGCACTAAATTAAATTTCAACAAATAAAACCTTAATGGAATTGATCTATTATGCACATCACAATCCAGGTTGTAAAGATAATTAATGGAGAAAATCTCTCCACCTTCTTTTGCATAAGCTGTTCCTTTCTAGATTTGACCATTCTATTCCTATCATAAGGATAGCGATTTTGAAAATATAAAGTTCAGCGTTAGGGATAAGAATGTTTATAGCAAGCAAAACTATCTTTAAGGTAAAAACGAGATGGAAGCGCTGTACCGAGAGGAATTATGTTCACTCCCACAATAACACACATTCCAGCTAATAAGACCGACCGCTTTGGTAGGCCACTGCGCTAGAAAATTATTTGTAGAATAGTAAAAATAGTTCACTCGTTAGTTAGCCTTTAATTTAAAGTTGCAAAACGCAAAATATAAAATGAAACACTTACAGTAAAACCACGAATCATAGGACAAGTTATGAATGTAGTACACTGAGATAAACATTGAGAAAATAAAATACAAAACGGTTAAGAGATGAAAAAGAGGACGATACGGGCATTTAATAAATTTAGTGCACACAATTTCTGTGCACTTTTTTTATAACTTCATAATATAAAAAGTTTGTTAGATAAACGAACTATGTGTAGGGATGTTATATGCTCATTCTATACATTATTCTATTATTTAGTTCTTTGGGAGAATTAAATTGACGACCTTTGATGGTGTTCTTTACATAACCCGAAAGAAGGAAATGTAATGGGTTAAGGTCTGGAAACCGGGGTGGCCAATGAATCGGTCCATTTCCCTATCCACTGCACCATCTTGTTGGAAGTGGTACTCTTCTTCTGATTACTAAACTAAAATTATCTAAATAATCTGGTAAGACTGTTTTAACAGTTCACTACAACGGGGCCCTGTTAGCGTTCCTCCATAAAAATAAGGGCTTATTATATTATGTCACTTCCTCTAATTCCACACCACCATTCAAAGTGACAACGTGACAAAGTGATAACAAGGTGATTTGTTATTTAAGAGTTCCTAGAGAACCTCTTCTCTAGGATTAATGGTGCTCCAATGGTGATAGTTTGTTCTCGAACTCTATTGCCCACAAATGTTTTCCATTTTGATGGTTCTGAATTAATCCAAGCTAACAAAATCATAGAATCTGTCCAATGATGAGTATTATCTATATTACAATTAATCACTTTAATTACTTTAGCGTACTAAGACAATATATTTGCAAGATTACACAGGAACCGACACCAGGAATCGATTGAGATATGTCTCGACTTTCACTAAAATCATTTTATATCGTAAATAAATAAAATTGCGAGGAAAACATCGATACAGAACTGCTGGCGGGACCTATCGGCGGGCGGCGAAAGTCTTGAAAAATCGTGCCCGAGACGCTGTTTTACACGCGGGAAATTGATTGCGATAGGTGCCGACGTTCAAAAATCGTTTAAGGTATACAAAATGAGTTTTTGCTTATTATAGCTAGGTTGCGGGCAGAGGGAGCAATCGTGCTGGTTGAACGGAAGAGTTAGTTTTACATTTCACCACACGATGGCGTTCCCAAAACTAAGCGACGGGCAAGACCGGTTAGGGGTGGGAAACAATTTTTTTTTTGTGTTTTTACCCCCCGAGCGAGCTCGATCTTCCAGGTACTATTGATATTAACTATCTAATACTATTGATTGTAACCGGCGTATAGCGGTAACAGAGTATTTAAATTAGTCGATTTTTGCATTCCACAGACAAATTGACAAAATAATAATAAGTTTTAACTACAGGCTACGCTGGTTCAATTAAAGATAGACAATAAAAACGATAAGAAAATTTTATACAAAAGACCATAACGTTTTAGGACATAGCATTTAAACAATTAAAAGGCAAGAAATAGAACACGTAAGAATAAACATTCAGATAGACACACAATAAACAATTAACACTCAACTGGAATAAGGGAAACGCAAAGAAATCAATCCGAGAGACCACAAGAAACAATTAACACTCAACTGGAATAAGGGAAACGTAAAGAAATCAATCCGAGAGACCACGGTCGGAATATTCCAAATTGTAAATTAAGCAATACAATTCTATCAAATGATAATATTAAGTGTATGATAAGAATAGGACGAAGAATAGATATGAACACGATTCACATAACATCATAAAAAAGACACAAGCAGAACATACACAGAGTTAAAGAAGACTAAAAAAAATCCGAGATACGGTTGGGAAAATTATAATAGTAGAAGGACTTTAATTAATGAACTTTTTGTAACATAATAATAAAATGAGTTAAAATTAAGTTACAGAAATTTATAAAACTCATTAAAGGACAATGAAATACTATCCATATAACGAAAGGCAATACAAAAAACAAATAAGGAAAACCAATACATTAAGAAATTTAAAACATAAGAGACAGATTAATCAATAGACATAATACAATAAACAAAAGTAAGAAATAATAATGATGGACATACACAAAAACAGCTTTGCCACCACAGTGATGTGATTTGTTGACAAATACTCCTGAGGATGGATACAGTAATTCTCCGAAACATATAGGGTTGCAAATATAATTAATAAAAACACAATTAGAAGAGTATAGTATTTCATCTAGTATTTTAATTATACGCCACCTGATTATGGATCCAAATATTAATCAATAAATATGATGTTGACGTCTACAAAAAGAATATTTTGGAATGCAAATAGATAGATTAGCAGCGTGAAAAGCCAGTTAGGATTTAGTGGCTAAATAGCTAATAGTAGCTTGTTGAAGGTTTTCGTGATTATGTAGCGATTCTAGAAATTGACATCGTGTTGATATAAAACTGGTAAATTCGGCAAATGATGTCAATTCATTTTGAAATGGTGATGATTCACATGCTGGTTTAGTAGCCAAATGTAGCTTATATGATAAAATGTGGCTGCCCTAAATGTTTCAAAGATTTCACTTTTTTCATAAAGTTGTCATGTAAATGTATTAAGCCTGAAGCAGATTCTTCGGCCAATACTTTCAATTAAATTAATACTCTAATGTGGCTTTTGATAATGACTCGATTATTTTCATATCTAGATTGTAATAATTTCCATGCGGTATCATAATTTGCTTCAGTTATTGAAAGATTATTAAACACATGTGCTACTTCGCCCTTTAATGTTTCTTTTAAATAGTGAAACTTTTGAATATATGATAATGATTCGTTACTATCTATTAATGAATTAAATGCGTCGCGAAACTGAAAATACTCTTGATAGCGCACGTGAAATTCTGGCAAGGATAAAGCAGACGATTCCGTATTTAACAAACGATTCCGTGTTAAGTACAAGTTAGTATTTAAAGTACTTGCATTTACTTGTGAATTATCGTTTATGCCATGTTTATGCAGTAAATTTTTAGCCCTAGATACGTACAAAAATTCATCTTTCTCATATCATCTCCTACTAATGATTCTATTTCCGATTGAATGGTATTAACTATCCCACAATATTTCAGTTTTTTCAAGCCCAGTTCTAAGTTGCCACAGTCTTATTGTGTCAATAATTGCTTATGGCGGTGCCCGCTTTTATTCATGGAAATCTTCGTTCTTGCCCTGGATTTTTCGCTTAATTTGTTAGACAATCTTGATCTTGATATCCGGCTCGAAGGACCATGTTAATTTCGATATTTTCTCGTCGATCCATTAATTAAAGACTTCTTGTGGGTTTATTGCTTTTATTAAAAATAAATGTACACATGTTGAAGTACAAAGTACTTCTCCTCTTTCGTCGAGCGCCCTGACATAATAATCTGGAATTTTGTTCACAAAAACCTTGCTCTGAATACAAATATAGAAAATATAGAAAAAAAGAATATTTCGAACTTGTGGACAACTTAAAACTAAATAATACCAATTGCAAAACGCAATTCTTCCTTCCTCGACTTGCGGAACTTGATGCTAAAGTTTGAAAGCTTCCAATTTGCAAGTTTTATATTTATGTTTAGATAGAATGCAGGGAATGGTTATCTTACTAATATTGTATTCAACGAAACAATCCTTTATGGAATTTCGTGGATACACTTCAACGTTTGTCAGCATGGGTGTTTCATATTTCAACACAAAAAGTAACAAAATCCAACAAGAACACAAACGACAAACAAAACTGATTAAGATATATCAATAAGAACAATAAAAATTACTAGGCAACAGAAATAATTTTCCAAGAAGACAAATAAATAGACTTCACTGTGTATCTTGCGCATCTATTGTTCAATTGTTTGGGAAGTACAAGCAGGGAAAGTACTGGTACTTTATCCATTTAAGTAAGACCGTAACTATAATAACAAAAAAGTTATTACAATGGTGAGCCGGTTTCTTAGGATACCCTATACATACTGCCCTAAATTATGCACATTGTCAACTATTGCCTAGGAATCCTGTATTCTGAGGCATGGAAAAAAAGTATAGTAGACCAAATACCAAAATCTGAGAAATATCCTGGTTTTAATGATCCGAGGTCAGTAATCTCTGAAATATTAGAATTATACTTCGTACCTACGATCAGGATAATGGTCCTAATATTATCCTAACACTGTTACGTCTTAATTTTGACTTATTTCTTCTGTACTATTTGACTTGAGTTGCTTGATACGACTAAAGCTTTTGAAATTCTAAATCACAATTTGCTATTTAGTATTTTACATTTAACCAACATTATTATTTCACTCTTTCGTCAATGTTTTGTTTGAGGAGAAGTCAAAGTAAGCAGTGAATATTTAAGATAAATATTCTTCCTCTCTTACCTGTGACATTTCGTACCTAAAAAATCCATACCGGTGTATTTTTTTTTATTATATACAGGGTGGTTCAAAAGGTCATGTCCAAACGGCACGTGTGGGTGTGTCAGGTCATGAGGAGCAAGAATTACAT